>CM074966.1:1236548-1248447 GCA_037577455.1 Pangasius macronema | reverse complement strand
GGATGGGTTAAATGCAGAGCACAAATTCCGAGTATGGGTCACCACACTTGGCCACAAAGTCACTTCCCTTCACTTCAGGAAACGTTGATTATTTTCCTATAACACCTGTGATTAAAGCATGCTTACACTGTATGACTCTTAAGACTGCATGCAGAAATCTCGTGCGTAGAAAGGTATTCGGTCTGGGGCGTGGCCATTGCAGACCCCCTGTATGTACTACGTCACAACTTGTTCTATTGTACTTGGATAGTGCGTTCTCACAAGTGTTATAGTCCACTGTTTCTGTGCACTGTTTAGTACAATAGCGTGTGGTTTGAGACGCAGCCGCGAGCACCTGAGCCGAGACCCCCTTTAAAGCACACCTGCCCCCCTCCACTGACCGGAAGCAGCAGGAAAAGAGAGTGAGAGAGAGAGAGAGAGAGAGAGAGAGAGACGAAAAGGGAGTGCAAGAGGAACAACTTCTGTCCCGGTTGTCCAAGAAAAAGCTCCTTTTTAGTGGGAAAGAAAAGCGGAGGGACTCTGGGGGACAGGTAAATGTCAGTGTGGACGCGGTGAGGAAACTCTCACTTTAGTCTCTTTATTATTTCTTCAGGACTTCATCCAGAAAGACACCTGCTGCGAGGAAAAAGGTGAGAGCTTTCACTCCTGAACAGAGCCAGGGGTTAACGAGAGGGAAAGAAAAAAGAAAGAAAGGTAGAAAGGAAAGAAAAGCGAAGTCGCATGTTTTAGCGGCTCTTCATTAAAACCGCTCTAAACGATGCGACTTATTAAATCAGTCATTTCTGCTCAGAAAGTTTGGGGCCTGACACTTTGGGGAAGATTGCTATCAGTTGCTAGGCTAGTAACATAAACAAAACACTGCTTTAAAATTCAGATGTGAGCAATTTAAATGTGTAGAAGTTTAATTTTGCCCTAAATCATAAATGTCGCAAATATTTGGCCCGTTCTCTTGAATCTGCGGCTCGCTTTGCCCTTTGGTTTATTTAACTTGCTTAACCCGTTTTTAGCTGCTGGAGTTTGATTCCAGTGATAAATAAATTTCTGATTATTTGAATTAAATGATAAATCTGTTATTTGCAGGTGAACTGAGTTAAAGAGGGGAGATTTTTGGGGGCGACCCGCATCCTCGTGGTTTCCTTTCACTTTTCTCCTCTTTTTCTTTCTGAAGGGAGATGACAGAGAAAAAGATCGGTGAGTTCCAGAACACACACACACACACACACACACACACACACACACGGTTTGGGCCTGTTCTCTCTTATTTTGACAGCAGACATGGAAGAGACGTCTGTTAAACATTAATGAAGTTAGACTGAAGTGGATTAGACATGTTTTGTTCAAACTTGGTGTAATAGCTAGTTATTAGTACTGTAACAAGGTCAAAGGTCAAGCCTGGCCTTTTTGTCTACATGAAATGAGTAGAGGAAAATATGTTGAGCATTATTTTCCCCAAATGATGGACCAAAGACAGAAATAGCACTTGCTGGTGATTCACTGCAGAGAGTGCTGTTTGGGATGGACATTACACAGGCTGTTTATGTGGAACACTGTTTTGCTCACGAAAGCCGGATTTACGGTGTACGATATTTCAGCTCGATTCTGTCGTAAAAGAACCTTCGGTAGTGCTCTGAGATCGCGGTCTTAGCACACATAACGTGACGCTCACCGGAGGCTACTTTAGCCAGCAAGAAATTTGATTAATGAGAGGTTGGATATGACAAGAAATCACGGTTCTGTGCTTTTCTTCCATTTATGTGCGTCAAGCAGTAAATGGGAACAAATTGCAGGTAGGAACTAAAGTTGAGCGAGGAACTGATGAAACGTCGGACCACACGCGCCATACGATTGGTCCGGGGAACCATTGGAGCGTATTTTTCACCGATTTGAATGTTTTGTTCAGCATGACTACTTGCTACTTTATTACCTAATATAAAGATTTGCATTTACCACGGATAAAACAGCAGGTTTCGCATTAAGCATTTCGATTTACACTTTACGCAGATGTTTTTCTTTGACGTAGGATATAACGTTGGTGCAGGTTAGGACCAGCTGATGTTTATTTGAACTCAGAAACATCCGATCGTTGCACGAGTGATTCCACGAGTCAGAGGCAAAGAAGTCTTGAATTTGAAGATTTGAATGATGTAAGATTCCACGTTTTACTTTCAGACAGTTTTCACACCTCGTTTTCTTGCTAAAATCAGAGGTTTCGTGGGTTTTTTTTCTTTTCAGTCAGTTCGGTTGCTTCCACATGAAAGAAATGATCAGGAATTTGTCAGGGTGTGCTTTCTTTTGGCTCTTACAAACCGAAAGAGGAATTTATAAAATTTCGGTGTGCATTTACACGGCTGTTTCTAGAACTATTTATAAACTAATGTTCAAAATATAAGGTCCGTAATGATTTTCGATGTTTCCAGATGCACTTTTCAGACCTGTTCCTGTCGTCCATTGAGAGAATTAAATATTCCTTAAAGTGTATTTCAATTCAATTTTATTTATTTATATTGTGCTTTTAACAGTGAACATTGTCTCAGAGCAGCTTTACAGAACATAAGAAACAGAAAAACATGCAAACAGAAACAAAAACATGCAAACAGTCCTTTAATTTAAGCCATTTAAAGAGAGAATGTTTTGATCTACACGTGATCTAGAAGTAAATACATGTCCTGCAGGGAGAGGTGATTATTATTTTTATTTTTTCCGGATTAAGATTAAGGTATGTCATGTGCTGTTATAGCGTGTGCTTCGTTTTCGGTGTTCATTCTGCTGCAAATCATGCAGGAGGCGTGGATCTGGTAATGACAACTTACAGCCAAAGACAAATGTCGGAAATTTAACAGTAAAGAGAGCAGCAGTAAACGGAGCATCGCTAAGAAACAAAGGAAATTGTTTCCATCCATAAATGTGTATAGAAACAAGTTATGAAGCGTGTGTGTGTGTGTGTGTGTGTGGGAGTGTGTGTGGGGCTTTTGGCCTCTGTGTTGTGTTGTTTATGCGCTGACAGAGTGCCAAGACATACGGGTCTGCGTGAGTTATCACATTCGTCAGCGTTAATTTTGCAGAACAGCGTTCCTTATCTTCACCTGATGATGCAGTAAAACGTGAGGAAAAACATTTCATGTGGAAAAAAAATTTTGATTTAAATGAACAGCTAAGATTTGAAGCAGTTTGCACTTTACGCTCATGTTCTCTTAATGTTATTATCTCACACACGCCTCAGTGTTAATACACCAGCAGTAACGTAAAGTAACAAACCAGCTGACACTTAAATAATAAACCAAGCAGGACAACGTCTGAACTAACTAACGTTCATACCATCAGTGAATAAAATGACCACAGCAAGTCAGTTCCTTTTGTCACTTGCGTTATAGCAGCTGTAAACAGAGGCTCCCTTTTCTCTCTCTCTCTCTCTCTCTCTCTCTCTCTCTCTCTCTCTTGAAGTTAATAAGAAAACCGCTAAGAAGCGTAAACTCCTCTGTTCTGAAGATGTCGGAAAACCTAAAGTTACAGCTTCACCTCTGTCTGTTACAAAGCGCTGACACTGGAGACTCCTTCCATACATGTTCAATTGTTAAATTGCAGTTACTATAGAAATGATATCGCATTAGAAGGAGCGCGTTAATATTAAGGGCCGCTATTGTCAGAACTGGTGTTAAAGAAAATTAATCAACATCTTCTGACCAATCCAGAATTCAGGTGTCACAAAAATGTCAGTTTGTCAAAATAGCGCTACCAGACATGCGCAGACTCACATCACATCATCACCTAAATATTTCTAAAAAATACTGAGAACTCAGAGTATCGGTACATGCTGTACCTACACAGACACAGTTTTATAACTTCAGTATCCATCCAGATGTCAGTTATATGCTTATATATAGCCTTTGAATCAGAACCTGCTGGCATCTACATGCGGCACTGAGGGTTTCATTAAATCAGAGTGAACTTACCTCAGAGAAATGCAGCGATGAATGAAAAACCTTTACAACGGCACTAGGAGTAATTTTTTAGCTGTGCCTTCTGAACTGAAACCTGACCACAAAGGTGTGTCCATATCATCTGCTATAATCTGCCGAGCACAGCACACAGTACGTCGGCACACACACCGTACACTCAGTCACCTTCTGCGGCGCTGACATCATGATTGAGGGTTATGGTGCGACTGAATTAGCGCTGGTGCTGAGAAGGTTGTAATCATTTTCAGGTAGGAATAATGGCTGTTTATAACAAATACCACGTGTCAGTGATGTCGTGTGTCTCGTGGAGACTCGGGGAACTTCTCCAGTTTTCCACCTGTGTCTGTGGGACGAGTGGCTCGCTCCACAGAATAACCTTCAGCCGTGTTACTGGAAATGAAGCTCCAGCAGCACTGATGACTCACATCCATGACTCACCGAGGACTCGGACGCGTGCAGATTAAACATCTCTGAACAGAACAGAGGGAATCTCTGGGGACAGTTTGGTTGGCTTTGATTCAACCTGTGGCAGTTTGATTAAATTCAGTTTGATTCTGAGTGCAACGATATGATTCACTTTGATTCTGTTTGACTCAATTCAGTTTAATTTAATTTGATTCAGTTCACAGCGCCACAGTGTGATTCTGCTCCACTCCATATCATTTTATTCAGTTTGATTCAGTTTGATCCAAATCAGTTATTCAGGGTCTCACAGTGTTATTAGATTAAATTAGATTCTCATTTGATTCAGTTTACGTTTTTATTTCTAGAGCATCTTTCAAAAATGTAAGATCACTTTACGAGAAGTTATAATACTTAAAATGAAAGAATGCGATTAAGATAAAAAATAAATAAAATACATTAAAAATCGTTCAAAAATATAAAGACAAATAAGTAGGAAAAGAACAAAAAGTATTATTATGCAGTTTAAATGAACAGTTTGCAAATTTCAATAATTACTATTCAAAATATTTCCATATTCAAAGGCAGAAATTCGTAAATGTTTACGATGCCATGTTCTACTGTAGTCATGTAATAAATGTTTTGGATAACTCACCTTTACGTCACATGTAATTAACGACATGTTTTTTATACGAGTTTATTCATTAATCATAGAAAATGAACGTGAAATCATAGAAAGTGCAAGTGAAGTGAAAGAGTAGAAAAAAAGTAGAATATATTAGTATGTAATTTATGTAATTGGTTCATTTCTAACAGACATTAAGTCCCAATTTCTGTGTTTTATTGGGAAATCGTGCACTATGTAGGCTTTACGGTGCAGTTCTGTAGTATGTATGTGAAGTGAAGTGAAGTGTGGTGAGCCATACTCGGAATTTGTGCTCTGCATTTAACCCATCCAAGTGCACACACGCGCACACACACACACACACACAGTAGTGAACACACACACACACCCGTGAACACACACCCGGAGCAGTGGGCAGCCATTNCCGGACCCGAGACTCCAACCCACCACCTTCAGGTTCACCTTCAGGTTACAAGTCCGACTCTCAGACCATTAGGCCACAACTGCCCCACAGTATACAGTATATAGTGACTAGAAAGCTGTTGTGGATTCACTCAGTGAATGACGGTGTGACGCTGAGGTAAAGATGGCGGATGTTTGCGTAGATCTCTTACGTAATAAATGTCAGAATATCAATGACGGGAAAAAAAATCAGTAAATAAAAAGGAAATGATTTTGAATAGATTGTAAATCTTTAAATCAGTCCTTGCTGAATCTTATTGATTCATTTCCTGGGATGATGTCTTTAGCTTATTTGCTGCTTTTAAATCTCATTTTCATCCTTTATTAAATTACTTGTCATTAAAATGTAAATGACTCTGCGTGTTTAGCTTCTCAGTGTCGATACGGTTTTTACTGGATTTGCCCAGAGTCTGTTTTGGAAAGTCGAGTCTGAGTTTGCCTTTAATTTAAGAAGCAGTCAGGTGTGGAAGGCTGGAGTGGGGAAACAGAGCCGTGCACGGTGCCAGATCACAGCTTCAGGAGTTTTTCAGGTGCGACACAAAAGTGCTGCTTGTTCCGTGGTGAAATGGGTCAGAGCGGCCGCTGCTGGGCTTCGGACTCGGTACTGCCGGGCCAGGCCAAGAAGCGCTGTTTCACTTCCTTTATTTAAATCTCAGGGGAACAGCATGGAGTGAACTTTTATTTCAAGAAAATATAAACCAGTTAAATATATAAACCAGTAAATACAGCTGTGAATGCAGAAGTTTGCACATTCTTAACTTCACATTATATCAACAAAACCTTTTTGTTCCTTACATGTATGATATAATTCCATAAACATTTTCTTTACCCTCGTCCAATGGCAGTGATTTTTCACAGAGTACATGTTCGCATGTCTGGAAGAATATGCTGTTATGACCTGATTTAACTCCATCCCGTGCAAACTGACCTGTCGTTAAAGAGTTTTCACGCTCTTTAATGATTTTTTTGTCTCATGTTATAATGCTGCAATATGAAAAGGATCAGTGCTTCTGGTCACGGTTTTAGGTCTGTGTGACAAAACACAACATCACAAGCAGGCAGTTTCCTTAGATACCTATTTCTCTATGATCATGCTCTGAAAACATGTCAATCGAACAGTGCTGTTATGAAACAGGGAAACTTTAAATGCTTCATTCACCATTCGCTAACAATCTTTTAAGCAGGTTTGGGTTCAGCAGATAGAAGATTATATTTTGCATGTGCAGCCCACATCCTTTGAGTGATTGAGGAAGAGTAAAAACGGAGGGGATTCAGATATGGTCTGTCTCTCATTGTCAGTGTTTTGGGAGTGGATCTGGATCTCAGTACTGTGCCAGAATGTTAGAAAAGTAAGATGCTCTGTGAGATGATGTGTTTCCTTGAAAACTGCCTCAGCTCTCTTAGTTACGCTGTGGTGAGGTTTTATAAGTAATCAGCTGTGAGGTTGTTTCAGTGTTTCAGAGAACTTCTGTCTCAGAAACTCAAAATCCCAGAGCGTACCCCATGATTTGTTTTTTGTATCTGTAACTAGTCTTGTGCAATGTAATGATTTATTAATGATTATCTCTACGTGATATTATACTGCCATGATATCCACTGACATCCAACCTGATTATTATATTAACAGACCTGACCATCCTCATGTATCAGAGTGTGCTAGTCATTAAAACATGTCATTAGAAAGCCTGTGGGCTTTGTGGTAGCGCTGTAGGCATCATTTTTGTCTCCGATGAATGATTGACAGCTGCGCAGGTGATTTGAGCTCTCATGAACCGACACTCCCTGGAAGCCCCGCCCCCTTCCACCATCTCACATGCTCTTGTGGCTTTCTCACTTTCTGCCATGGGAAATGGAGAATGTTTTGAGTTCATTAAAGTGAAATAAAATCCATCAGTGTGTGACGTAGCTAACATGAGATATGTATAAAGTTAGCATCAGTTAAAGATGTTTATAATGGATGCCACAGGAAATTTTCAGGAAATGACCAAACTTTCAGTTTTCAGTCAAAAGATTAAAAAAAAGGATGAAGGTTTTGACCTGAAAATAAACAGTCTCACGATGAAGCGTCAGATCGAATACTTTACACATTATGTTATAGATCAACTCTAAAAGTTACTTTACACTGTATTACTAATCGCTGCTTGTATCGTTACACCTGAGATGGTGGAAATGCTCGTTTTCTTTTTCCGCCTGTCAGTTCAGGGCGATGAAATCATTTATCATGAATATCACACAAACTGATCCAAAGTGTGATCTGTTGGTTATGTTACTTTCTTAACGACATTCATTTCACGGAGAAATGTCGAAATCGTAATATCTACTGCCACACTAATACAGAAGGCATAAAATAAACATTTAAAACATGACATGTAATAAAATACAGTGTGTAAGACTAGTGATGATGATGTTTGAAGTTGGCAGTGAGCTGTAAGGATGCGTGTCGAATTGTAATAAAGGTTTTGGCACGCTCGCTGCACATGGTGCTTTATGTAACGGATCGCTGCCTCAGGGCCAGAGCTGACCAATCCAGTCTTGGGACAGTGTGACACTCGCTCCCTCTGTGTGTGTGCGTGTGTGCGTGTGTGTGTGTGTGTGTGTGTGTGTGTGTGAGAGGGGAGTAGATTATGGCACAGGTATTAAATCCCCAGTTTACTTTGTGTCCATGGACGTGCTGACTTTGGACTATTGATCTCATTCTTCTGGTCTCGTCCCTCTCCACACCAGTCGTTGTGTTTCATTTTGTCTCGCTCTGGATCTCAGCAAAATGATTTCTCATGTTAATAACATCAGTAGCATGTAATATAACAACAACAAAACAACAACACACAAAAAAAACAAGTCATGTAGAATATTACAATGTTATGATGATATAGTATTATACACACCTCATATAGGACAGAAGGGGCGTTCCGGTGAGATCTCGAATGTTTTCTGTATAATCTGATTATTATTATTATTTGTATATTTGAACTCTTGTGCCTCTCGACAACAGACAGACAGACTGTCCTCGTGGTCCTTACCGCAACACATCGGCCACCTCTCGGCGGCAGCGACACCCACACTCCGCCGTGCTCCTGGCAGGACTGGGAGCCGCGATCTGGGCCCTGGGTGAGTCCCGCTGCTGCGATCTCTGGAAAATGTGTGTTAAGTAAGGAATAAAACACCGTGTGTTGTGCTGTTACAGTAAAACAACAAACCACGGGGTGGTGTGAAGACACGGAGTTACTATTACCACCCTGCCTTTGATTAGTTTCCAATTACAGCACATCCTCAAGTGTTTTATTCCCCTTATACCAGAGAAATTTGCCAGATTTTGCCAGAAAATGCAGCTTGTCTTGTTATTAAAAATATATTATATAAAGTACAGTATACCGATCTATATTTAGTGCTGGTGTGATGTGATGTGATGTGATGTGATGATGTCACACGACCCCGACTGTGTGTTTGTTTTGCAGCTACATACATAAAGACAGCAGAAGACATGGGTTTATATGACGGTAAGATCATATTAGAGCAACGTTTTATTCCTGAAGTATCCCAGAGGTCATGAGCATAACTGAAATTGAACACACCGCCGTCTTCGCACGTTTATTCCTCGCTACAGTGCAGGTGAGCGTGGCGGACCAGAGACTGCGGGTGTTTGACTCCGCCCAGCGGCGGTGGAGACACGTCTGCTCGTCCAACGCCAACCAGCTGCTCGCCGCCATCAGCTGTGAGGAGATGGGCTTCATCAGGTAACCGGAGGAGAAAAGGTCACGGGAGCAAAGAGAGAGAAAGAACGATGGAGTGGAAAGTTGACAGAAAAATAAACTCACTCTTTTTTTTTTTCGCAGGGCAATAAATTTCTCCGTCACATGCGCCTCTGACAGCAGCAGCAGCGGCCAAGAGTTCTTCTGCGTCAAAGAGAGCGAGTTAACCTACGGCAAGAAGATCTCCACCGCGCTGTATCCGTGGTGAGGCTGCACCAGGGCTGCGTGATACGACGCTAATATCAACGATACTATGGGTTTTATGGGTTAACGCAAATGTTGTTAATCACTTTATTTTATTGCATTATTTTCATTTTATATTTTCTTTCTATATTCTTCACTGAATTCTTTACAGATTTACATTTTTTTCCCTCCTTTTCAGTCCATTTTTCTTAATTTTTTTAAACGTTAAGTACATTTTTTAAAACTATTTTTTTTTATTTTATTTTTTTTTTTTTTACTGGAAGTCTCTTAGTAAACCTGATTTAACTTGATGTTTGATTTCTGCTGAACTTTCAAAATTGTAGATTATTTTTCCCAATGTTAAACAATTACTTTTTTTAGATACTAAATGAAATTTATTCAAAGTTCAATCGTTTTTGCACTTTTTTTTTAATGAGACACGACTGTTTTGCTGGAACTTAGCACTCTTAGCAAGCCTAACCTATCATGACACACATACTACATGTGGTATGAATCTTTTCGAGAATCGTGATCTGATGTTCTTGCCGTTACCTTCTTGAAACTGTTTATAGGAATGGGAAAGGTTGTAATTGAATCCCTTCCTCTGAATAAATCACTGCGTGAATGATCCAGTACACTCAACTGATCTGAATCGGTTTGTAATGACGACCTGTCTGTGTTTCAGTAACTGTGAAAAAGGACAGGTTGTTCAAGTGCTCTGTCAAGGTACGGCCGAATTCTCTACACTATCATATATAAGATATAAAAGTGCGCACTTTTGGCCCCGGTGTAAGTGAAAGCCTCAGGGTTTTGTCGTGTCGGCGTGTAGATTGCGGGCGCCGGATGCTTCCTGAGGAGCGGATCGTCGGAGGTGTGGATGCGCGACAGGGCTCGTGGCCGTGGCAGGTCAGCCTGCAGTATGACGGAGTTCACCAGTGTGGAGGATCCATCATATCAGACCGCTGGATCATCAGTGCTGCACACTGCTTCCCTGAGTGAGCCTTACACACACACACACACACACACACACACTATATAAAATAATGACCAGCCTGGTGGTGTTTGTCGCGTTATCAAGAAACCGCAAAAAACTCCTCTGTCTTGAAAACTTAGAGCTTTACCCCTGACTGTTACAAAACACTGACACTGGAGACTCCTTCCAGAAATGTTAAACACATTTCTCCTTACAGAACGTATTAGAACGAGCGCATTAATATATATATATGAATATAAACCTGTGATGTGCAGCTGCACTAGCGTCAGAGCTGCTGTTATAGAAAATTAATCAACACCTTCTGACCAATCAGGATTCAGCATTCAGCAGTGCTGTGATGTAATATATTTTATTTCCTGTTAACTCTAGCTGTCATTATTGTGAGATAACCAACATTGTTTTCCACAGATTTGTTTTTTTTTAGATCTTGACATAATGAAAGATTTCCTGAGCGAAGGATCTTATCTTGGAGACGAAGTCTTTCTGAAAGCTGTGAAACTAAAATAAACCTGTCTGGGGTTTTATGGGTCACGTTGTTTGACCCCCACTCACCGTTTGTGTTTGTGTGTCATCAGGAGGTATCGTCACGTGTCGAGGTGGAGAGTTTTGATGGGTTCCATCTACAACACGCCCATCCATAAGAACGTGGTGATCGCTGAGGTGAAGACGGTGGTTTATCACAGCAGCTACCTGCCCTTCGTCGACGCCAACATCGACGACAACAGCCGCGATATCGCCGTGCTGTCTCTCACAAAGCCCCTGCAGTTCACTGGTGAGTCGGTGACTCNGAGTCGGTGACTCCACACACGACTGTACTGCGTCAGAAGAGAAGGCGTTGATTAATTGTCTAGGCCAGCAGCTCTGAGAGTAGTGCAGCTGCATATCACAGGTTATTATTAATGCGCTGCTCACGGTATGTTATCGGTTCTACAGTAACAGGTCATTCACAGGGACTTAACCCGATTAAAAAATGTGTGTAATCGTTGATGTGCGGAAGTTTTCTATAAGGAGATTTACGGAAGGAGTCTCCAGTGTCAGCACTTTGTTACAAAGGTAACTTTCTGCAGTTTCTCGGTAAAATCTGTAAAAGCCGTAGGTATTTTTCAAGAGAGAGAAAAAAGAGACGTTGGTGAGAGAAAGAGTTTATAGCTGAAGTTTAAAAAAAAAAAGTTTCGAGCTTCTGTAACTAAGTTGTTAAAAGTTTAAAACTAAGTTGTTAAAAAAGTTGAACTAACTTGTCTCGCAGATGTTAAACAATATAAAATGATGGTTTAAAATCTAACTTTAAACATCTACAGTCTATTATTACATTTTATCTATCGTTATTATATACACCGTTATTTCCTGATTTATTAGAAAATGGAACATAGTACGTAAGTAATAAATTCTTACTTTCTATTTTTATGTGAGTGAAAGGGAGGGAAGTGGAACAGTAAGATTACAGGGTGAATAGGTGAAGAAGGTTCAGGAGTTTAAGTACTTGGGGTCAACAGTCCAGAGTAATGGAGAGTGTGGGAAAGAGGTGAAG
>CM074966.1:1222417-1233338 GCA_037577455.1 Pangasius macronema | reverse complement strand
CCCTCTGATGTACTCGTTCCTAATCCTGTCCAACCTCGTCACTCCCAAAGAGAACCTCAACATCTTCAGCTCTGCTGTGGAACATCCAAGAAACAAGTTAGTTCATGTTCGCACTTATGCTGTTGCAGCTATAGATCCTCGTTCCCTTACCTCCCTTTCTTGTTTAATAAGACAGGCAAGTTAATAGGACAAAAAAATTTTTGCCATGTTACCAAGAATCCACACAAGAAGCGTAAACTCCTCTGTCCTGAAGACATCAGAAAACTTACAGTTACAGCTTTCCCTCTGACTGGTACAAAGCACTGACACTGGAGACTCCTTCCATAAATGTTACATTACAGAAAACCTCACCTTATCAGTGATTACACACATTTTTATAACTGTTGAAATAAGTCCCTGTGAATGAGCTGTTACTATAGAAACGGTAGCGTATTAGAACGAGTGCATTAATATAAACCTGTGCTTTGCTGCTGCGCTGCTGTCAGAGCCGCTGTTACAGAAAACACAGAGCTCTTTATCACTATCACACATTTCTGTCCTGCTAACCTTATTGAGATCTTTTTTTTTTAATTCACCATGTGTTTGCAAAGAGAGAGAGAGAGAGAGAAAGAGAGAGAGAGCAAGAGAGAGAGAGAGAGAGAGAGAGAGAGAATGCTAACCTCAGTTATGGGTGCGGCCTGAAATTGAGTCACACAGTTGCATGCTCAGGTCACGTACAGTTCAGATGTTTCCAGCTTTTGCCGTCAGCTCTACAAGCGAATCTCAGCACAGCAGTGGAACAGTAGGAGAGACTGTTCGGTCCTTTTTTTTGTTGTTTTTTTTTTTTTTCAGGAACATTTCCAAACGTGACAGAAACACTCTGTCTTTTAATTTCACGGCTTTTCACGCTCCTGTTTGAAGCTGTTTTATGACTAGGAGTGTCCATTGGAAAATCAGATTTACTGATTTATATACACTCATTTTTATCTATAGTGTATATTTAAGAAATTGTAGCCCATCTGAAGCTCTGCACAAAGTATTGGCACCCCTCTACCCTGTCCATCAAAGAAAAGGGATCATCACTGAACACGTATTATTTCAGTTGGGTTTGTGTTTCCATTAATAGATGGGGTGGAGGGGTGCCAATACTTTGTACAACCATGAACAGACCACAGTGAGTAATTATGCACCTGCAAAATGATCAGTATGGTATGTGTGTGTGTGTGTGTGTGTGTGTGTGTATATATATATATATATATATAGTAAAATAATGAACTTTTTCATCATATATTCATGGAAATATGACGTACTATTTAAATTTAATTATATATTTAAAATATTCAATAAAAAATTAGTTAAAATGGTAAATATTTAATTCTTTATTTTGGGATTTTTGTTAAATATACATCATTTGATACAAATTAGGAATTAATATTTATTGCCCTATTTATTACACAGTTGTTCCCCGGCTCCTCCCCCTCAGCTTCCCAAGCACAACGTCAACTATCTGAGTTTTGCGAACTTTGCAAAGCATACAGGGAAATCAGGGACTATATATATACACACCGGCCGCACTGACGTAAATAACAAAGCGCAGGTGCAAATGATAACGAAGGGGCATCGGGTTAGGGGGCGGAGCCTGAACTGGACTGCGACAGAACTGTGACATCACGCAATGTTTATGCAAATGATCTCCACTACGTACGACTATTTTATAATCAGATATGAGATGAGCACCTTTGGGAGTTTTGATGACAAACATTCTGTTCATCCACCGTGTGTGTGTGTGTGTGTGTGTGTGTGTGTGTGTGTGTGTGTGTGTGTGTGTGTGTGTTTAGACGTATGAAAATTCTCCCGGAGTCCATAAAATGGCGCGTGCAGCCACGGCGTAGGCCACCTGACACTTGAAGCTGTAGGAAAAGACCGAGATCAGGTCTGCGACGGACGTCACGAAGTCCCCAAGACCAAAACAGTCGATCAGAAAGAAGCTAAGTCTCCTGTTGCCTCGCCGTAGCTCAGACTGACGCCTCTCAGTCAAATGTTAATTTTGTCCATTTGATGTAAAACAGTGGCTGTAATTCTGTAATTATAATATGACTCAGTATAGAGGAGATAGAGATACACAGCAAAGTCTAATGCAGGGTTTATAGGGTGGGTTTTATTCACACTTTATACACTCACAGAAAAAAAGGTACTGGATGTACAATTGTAGAGGTGCTAGCATCGGTAGGCATAAACAGTCAAATTTATACAGGTTAAAGTGATATTTAACCGCAGAAATGTTTGGATTTATTCAGTATAATGAACGCTATTAATAAGACATTGTCTACAGCTGCAGTGAAAGATATTTATACGTGATTTTTGGTAGCTCTGAACATCGACGTAATGGCTTCTATTAATCCATGTTTTATATGTACGCTGATTCTCACAACATCGTCACAAAGCAGCTTTACAGAAATCCACTTTTTATTACTGACACAAAAGGTAAAAGACCAAACAAATCAAACAACACGTCGGCCCGAATATCAGCACAAAATACTCAGTATATAAAAAAAAAAATGCATTATGAAAGAAAATATATATATATTTTTAAATAACACTGCTGGTTTGTCAATATAGAAATGCAACCTGCTCTGTCTCTTATACTCATATACTCGTATACGCAGGTCAAAGTTTAGATGAAATTGGCAAAAAAAGCAAAAGTTAAAAAACGTAGTTCTCATGTGGAAAAATTGCATGCGGTTAAACCATAAATGTTGGCACCTCTGCTTTTGCTTGCAGCTCGAGGGTACCATTAGTATGAATCTTTCATTTAAAAGACCTTTAAACATTTTTCCATGATAGCATTAATAATTAGCTTTTAAATGAAAGCGCTAAAGAAGCCTACTAAAGGAACCCCAGTGACAAGCTACGGTTACAGTAAGCACCTTTTTGTTCTTCAGAGTGTATGCGTGACTTCAGAAAGCGAGTGCTGGACCAAAATTTGATGAAACAATCCTTTTTTTCGTTTTTTAATATAAAAGGAAATTGTTTGAGAAGGAAAATGATGATCTGTTATATGCAGGTTTTAATCCATGTACACGAGGCTTGTGCGATATAGATTTTTCCCACTTTACCTTTTTAATATATGATAGATAGACGATCTAATCGGCCATGGCTGTTAGCAAAACAAAAAAACAAAAAAATAGACAGAAAGCGAGCATTTCTGTATCAGGAGCTGTGCGGTCGGGAGCTGCTTACTGGCAGTGGCAATTACCAAAACTCAGCTGGATGATGGAGTTTTAATTCATTTCAGCTCAATTTTATTTCTATAGTGCTGTGACATTGTCACAAAGCAGCTTTACAGAAATATATACGTTTTAATTTTATGAATTTATCCCTAATGAGCAAGCCAGAGGCGCCGGCGGTTTAGACGGTGAGCGTCAGTGAGTTTGAGGCGATTCTGCAGCACGTAACAGCACGTTTTCGATTTAATCCTTTGACAGATTAGTTGTCTGATTTCCACATGGCTGATATTTTCACTGCTGCTGCTGCTGCTGCTCTTAGTGTTTGACTGGTGAAAGAGACTCAAAACTTTCTCCATTTATTGTTAGTGTGAGATGGGGTGAGTGGGCGGGGCTTCCACTTTAAAAACATTGTCAGTTAATATTGGAGTGTTCAAAACACCTACACAAATCGTCCCTGATTCATATTAATATCAATCGTTTCATCTCCCATTTTATTTATTTTGCTGTGTTTTTGCGTGATGGTAAAGCGCGGAGCTCCTACGCAGGAAAAGCGTAAAGGTTAGCAGGTCAGGTGATGTAATATAATCGGCGCAGAGGTCACTGGGGATCATGGCAGTGTAATATCGCGTAGAGATAATTAAATGTTTATATCGCACAAGCCTAACGTACAGACTCGGTGTAATGAAGGAATATGGAAGACGTCTGTACAGAAAGGTTTACAGCATGGTTAAGCTGTTGGGGGTTTAATGCTGGATAAAGAGTTATGAAGTTGTATCTCAGTATAAGATCGTAGAGCTTTTCCCAGCCGTGGTTTGCACATGATAAAAGACGTACACATAAATACGTATGTGAAATAAAGTGGATTATTAAGTCCATTAAATCTGCACGTTATAAAGTGTGTTTTTTTCTGAACATTTTGCTGTTTTGGTATTCAGTCTGGACCTAAAACGATTGGCTATAGTGTTCATATCACACAAAAAAAACCCTTAATATTATTATTATTATTTTCTTTTTTGTTTTTTTTTTGTTAACGGCTGTGGACGAGCAGTAATATAAACCAAAGACTGCTTTAATTAGCCGCAGTAGTATTAAAGTGGCAGTCAGTATTCTTGCTTGTTACTCGTGTTTATTGTTGTAAATATACAGTAAAAATCTGCTACTATGCAATAAAATGCTTAATTGTTATTACGTTGTGTTTCTGATCCTATTGTAAGTTGCTACACTGTAATTTAGCTGTTCTGGTATAACACACTTTACATGTTATAGTTAGTTATTTAATATAATTTACTGCAAAATTTATACAACAGAATAAAGTCAATGTCGAATACTCAGCCGGAGTTTTATATTTAAGGCAGATTGATGTTCAAGATCCTGAATTTCCCATTTTGTTAGCTGTATGATGCAGAAGTACGCATCAGTCATCATAATGTTTATTCATTTTTGTTTGTGCACTTTCTTTCTTTTATGTTCGTGAAAGTTCAGTAATTGATGTGAATATATGTAAATGACTGAAATTCAAACTGCTTACCTCTTCAATGATGTTAAAGTTGCTAAATATATATATATATATACATATGTATGGCATAATTTAGCATAATGTATGTTTTTTGGTCAATTTCATTGTAAAAGTTACTACCATGGGCATTGAAATAAAGTCTTAATTTTAAACACAATCACCTCGTAATTTTTTATGTTCGCACCCACCAAAGGTACAAAACATATTTTTCATTTCTGATTGCACCTAAAATTGACTTTATGGAAAGTTTATGATTTCCAGAACCAGGGTTGTATGTTTAAGTTGCTGAATATTTTAATATTCCAAACGTTTATCATAACATTTTTGTGAAGATGTGATAATAGGGTGGCCAATTAATAAATAAATGACTGCTGTAGTAGTATTTTAGTGCCAATAAAAAATATTTTAAAATTAAATCCAGTTGAACTTGTAAGTGTAATGTTTGTATAAACTTCAAATTTTTGAAAAAAATTTTAAAAAATTAACGACATTATATCATATGTCAGCTCATTAATTTAAAAATGTTCACTTTTTCTACTTCATAAATATATATTTGGTCATTTTGATGTGCATTTTTTTTTTTTAATTGAGATTTAGATTCTTAATATGGTTCTTAAAAAAGAACGTATTATTCCTGTGGTTAAAATTCCTTAACGCTCATTGGTAAGGATTTTTATTTTTATGTGGAGTTAAAAATCTCAAAAAAACGTAAAAGACAAAATGCATCCATAAGTAGTCAACAGTTATTCAGGAAATAACTAGAAATCTGTATATCTGACTGGTTCGAGCTGACAGGAAGGACGTTATAATTTAAATAACCACTCTTTACAAGCGTGGTGAGCAGAAAAGCATCTCAGATCAAAAAGGCTGCCTGGTGAGAACATGCCCACTGTAACCTCAGACAGGAGTGGAACCTGACGTGGTCTTCTACTGTTGTAGCTCATCCCCCTCAAGGTTCAATCTGATGATGCTTTTCTTCTCACCGCAGTTGTAAAGAGTGGTTATTTCAGCTCAAACCAGTCTGACCTCTCTCATCAACTACAGCACAGAACTGCTGCTCACTGGATGGGTTTTGTTTTTCACACCATTCTATGTAAACTCTAGAGACTGTTTTGTGTGGAATTCTCAGGAGATTTCAGTTTCTGAAAAACAGACTCCAGCAACCACACCATGGCCAAAGTCATTGAGATCACATTTTCCCCATTCTAATGTCTGAGAACGCATCAGGAAATGGTTTGAGGAAATGAGGTCTGCTGATGTCGCTTCGGCAAGCTTAGAAGCTCTTCTGAAATTCACTGGAACTGGATAATAGGATGTGTTTTGTAACCTTTTGTGTACACTCTAAAACCAAGAGTTCTTCACTAGTTCTTTACTGGTTCCTTGGCTAATAAATCATACTTAGCTTTCTTATAGAAACTTTAAAAATTCAAACTTCTTCATTTGTTTCCTGTCAGAAATGATTCTAAGTAGTACTCTCTTTTTTTTTGGAAGCTAAGAACCATTGATTATCCAAGGATTTAAGGATTTATAGGATAATTAAGGGTTTTTGGCCTGCTACCATTGGGAATAGGGAAACACTCTGTTGTTGGGTTCCCAGAGGAGCAACCAAAAGACCTTAAGGGTTCTACATGTTCTAAGAGTTCTGTGGTTCTACATGGAACCTTTATGAGTTCCCTGAGAAGTACAAGCCTTACGGGTTTTCTAAATTTTCTCATTTTCTCCTCATCAGGAAGAAGTACACCTCTTTTTGGAAGCAAAGATTATCCAATGAACATTTAAGGACCTATTAAAGAAAATGTTCAGCTTATGAACGTCACTATCCTTGTTTTAGGGTTCTACATAGAAACTTTAAGGTTTCTCTGATAAGGACAATGGAAAAACCCTTAAGCGTTCAAAATTTTTTCATTTTTTTGTCCTTATTTCTTCCACTATGTAGCATCTTTAAGGGTTTCCCCAAAGGGGAAGAGAAAAACTCTTCAGGGTTCGAAAAGAAACTTTCTATGTTGTTTATTCAGTTTTATAGCTTTGTGGTATAACTGTGACCAGAAAACAGGTTCTTCATGGTTCATTGGATAATTAAGGTTATTAGTTTCTCTCCTTCTGAGAGTGAAACACTTTACATAGAGCCTTGAAGGGCTGCCCAGGGAAGGACAACTTTCCAAGAGTGTATTTTTAGAGGAAATCTGAGATTGTTCAGGTCACATGACAGGGCACACGTTCTCTGAAATTTCAATTATTTTAGAAGCCAGACATTTTGAAGTCGTAATACGGATGATAAGGATAAGATGACATGAATATAAACATTTAAAGGAGTAAATCGGAGCAGGTTAATGTAAGGAAAAGGAGCATTTTGACCCGTATGTACTGCATGTAATTATTCCTGACTTTCTCTTCATCCTTCATCCTTTAATTCACACTGATATTAAATTTGTTTCCTTGTTCATAACCAGGATCACCTGATCATCCAGATTCCAGGATTCCCTCGCAATATCAAAAGTGCGCGTTGTGCCTCTCGCTGAAGTCGTGTCTCCTTTCCTTGCAATCTATGCAAATTTTTTGGTACTTTGTAAGTAAAATGTCTTGAACACACATGAAAATCCAGAGTGGGGAAACACGGAAAACCTGCGCTAACCTACAAGAGAGAGTTTAAAGGAACACCCAGGACACACACACACACACACACACTCGTCTAAAGATTGGAGCGTGCCATGCGCCTGCTCGACCTGTTCGGGGAAGGTTTCTCAGATGCCTCACTTGCAAATGAGAAGTTCAGTTTTAATTGGCTTGCCACTGTACCTGCTCAGGTAGACTGAGTGTTGGCCGAGGTGTCTTCTACCAGCTCCTGGACTGAGCTTCAGCAGAGAAGGATTTCTTTCTATTCTAAGTGACACTTTTGGACTTGTTATTATACCTACTCAGAGTGACTGATGAAGAAAGGAAGGATGGTAACATCTAGAGAGAGGCTGTTGAGCCTGCTGTGGCTCCTCGTCTGCATCATGCTGCAGTTTGCTTCACCTGCGCAAGGTGTGTTTAATGTTTTACATTTCACCACAACATTTGGCTGCGTTACAGCTATGAACCAAGATTTCGGTTTTGTGGGAATTTTTTTTAAAATCTGGGATGCTTCCTTAGGGAGAAGTGGTTTGTACAACATGCCATAACATCATGAATGGAAATTAGGTTAATAGTTGTGTAGATGTGGTATGATGACGTGGAAAAGATGGGATGATGTTGATATGGTGATGTTTCAGCACTAATCTTGCTTCAGCTCAAATGTCACGGTTCAGTGACTTGTAAAGTGATAAGATTTGAGAAATATGCCATTTTTTTCGACCAGTGTACCTTTCGTATAAGAACGTAATGCTGTTTTTTGTCCTGCAGATACAGTGCAAGATCGCAGTCGTCAGCCTGGGTGTGTACTGGGGAAAGTTTTGTTTACGAGGAGCAAAGATTAGAATAGTCAAAAAATTGCACATTTCTTAGTCAAATGAGTAAAAGGCACTGACACAACAGCCAGAGCAGCGTTCTGGGAAAAAAAACAAAAACATAAAAATCGCAAAATATCTCAAGGTTTGGAATCTCATAATCGGTACAATAGAATAATTTTTACATCTATGACCAGTAAAAAATATGATTTCTCACTGTATGATACCCTAAGGTAAAATGGTACAAATCAATCAATCAATCAATCAATCAATTAAAAAATACACTTGATTTTAAATTTTTATTTTGTATTTCTGTTTGTTTGTTTGTTTGTTTGTTTGTTTGTTTGTTTGTTTGTTTTTAGCATAAAGTCCACATAAATCTGTTACTACACAAAACTCTTCACCTGTATGTTGTAGATTTGTTAATAACCTTAAAACCAAAACTTGAGAAATGCCTTTTTTCATTAATAATTTTAGACATATACACTGCATATACTAGTAAAAATCATCAGCACATTTGCTAAGTAGGCAATTTGGCTTTACAAGCTTTACAAGTCAGACTTCATCTTGTCGTCTATGTCAGTGTAATGTTACGATTCGTACATGTAGCATTCATTGTTTTTTTGTTTTTTTTAAATTACCATAAAGCTGCAGAATTTTGCTTGTTTTTCATCAATGCAGATTCATTTTGGGGCTAAAATGAATGAACGACCTTGAATGACCTGGATTTACATCAGTGATTACCACGTAGATTACAGATTAGCATTAGCATTAGCGTTAGGGCCTGATGTACTGCTAATACCGATCACTGCGTACTTTATTTTAAAAACTAGCGAGAGCATGACGGTAAAGGAGGAGCAATTGAATCAGCTAAAATTTCGTTTCTGCATTTGTTAACATTCCATTTAATTTCATATCTTATTCATAACAGAATAAAGTTCCAGGATAAACAACACAACCAGAGAATAAAGAGAGAGAACAGCGTACTGTGCTTCCTGTTCACGCTGAAATGTAATGCAGTGACGCGTTTTTTCATATCTCGATTCATGAATGTTTGATTTATGGACTTTGTGTGTTAAAGCAAGTGGAAGCAATTAAAAACTAATCACTGTTTAATTCTCTAAAAGCAAATTTGAAGAAAAAATTTATTAATTTACTATTTTAGTGTGTGTGGGATATAACACAGCTGTCTGAACACAATGTTCACAGAGCTGATAGTTATTAAATAAACACTTTAAAGTAGTAAACATATAAAAGAATATAGAATTATTTGTTAAATTCTATTGAAGTGTGTTTCATTTTGATTTTTATGTCTTGAACATGCTCAAGTTTTCAAAATAAAGCTTTTTTTAAAAGCTAGTTAAGCTTTTCTTGTGCGTAATGTAGCTAACAAACCTACGCTGCTAAGCAAGTTCTCTCCACTGAGCTAGATGTTAGCCGTTAGCATTGAGTTAGATGTTAGCAGTTAGCACGGAATTTACCTACTTGCTAAAACATTTCACCATTAAAACCATTAAAGAGGCTGGAAAGTGAAATTTACAGGCCACTGTGTCTTGATGTGTACTCTTTCTGCCTACATGACCATTATAACGCTTTTAACTTTGCAATGAATTGATATAAATTATAAAATGACAGTTAGCATGGTACTGACTAGCTAGCTAGCTAGCATTGTTTCATGAGGTTCAAAATCAGGACCTTGTGTTTATGTATACATTCAAAAAGCATGTCAGATTAATCACCTTAGAAGTGCTGGAATGATTAAATTAATTTCAGTAATCATATGTTCTTTGTCTCCCTGCCTCTGATCTACAGGACAGAGATACACCAACTTCCCTGAGAACACCACCGTAAACATGGGCAAATCGGCCACCTTCACCTGCACCATCACACCAGGAAACGTGACGCTCAACTTCACCGCACGGTTCCCTCAAAATACCTACAACCTGCAATGCCCCGGAAAAAACATCAAGTACCCCTCCATGGTTCGGGATTTCACTGGTTTTCCCCATAAATATGTTTTTAACAATCTTATGCAAATACTAAATTTAGCACTTCCCCCACTAAAAAAAATAATTCTAAGATTTTAAATTGTCATGTGTGTATCAAATCGTGTGTAAAATCTTTAGCTTTAAATGTAATTAATTTTAAGATGTTAAATAAATCTGTTTGTATCCACAGTAAAATAGCTAAGATGTTAAATAAGCTAACTTAATTCTACGATGTTAAAAATGACATGGGGTTTTAAGAGCAAAATCGTTAGCTACATCAATAGTTACACATCTTGCTTGTGTAAGTCATGCTTTTGCTCCCTTTTTTTTAACCTGACTTTTCTTTTTCTCTCCTCCAGTCGTTGTATGGAAATTGTGAGAGCACTTCTACTCAACTCACGGCTACGTGGCAGATGTCAAACATCGGCAACGACATTAACGGCAGTGCTTTCATATGCGCCGCCAGCGGCCTCGATGTACAAACTGGATACCTTTGGATTACAGGTATGTTTTTAGGACAAACCACTCCAAAAGAATAAGAGTCAAACTCATCAGGAGAGAACTAATGACTTTTTAAAAAGTAGCTAGCTACTCTGAGTCGCTTTGTGAGAAACTCTAATGAACGGTTTAGTAATGCTAACGATAGCCTGTCACAGTGATTACTTACACAGTACTTTGCTCTGAGCAATAAACAGATCACTATTGTTCTCTACGACCAATCACTGATCACCATTGTACCCTATGACCAATCACTGATCACCATTGTACCCTACGACCAATCACTGA
>CM074966.1:1202141-1216276 GCA_037577455.1 Pangasius macronema | reverse complement strand
ATCTCATTCGGTGTCTGTCAGGTGCCAGTAAATATTATTTGATGCTCTTTGGTTGTGTCATGGGCGGCTTTTTCGGGATCCTTATTATCTTCGGCGTGACCTACGTCTCCCTGAAGAAATCAGAAAAACTTCAGGAATGTTTCAGTAAGTGCCGCGATTCCCACACGATCGATCCGACGCTATTCCGGGGGCTTTTAACGGAAGGGTTTCTGGGAAATTCTGGGAATATTTTCAGTTTGCTCCATGTTTTAAATCTTACAGTATATGATTGATTGATGAAAGTATTTTTTGTGTTTTTTCAGAAGGCAAAGGCGAAGAGGACGTCATGGGAGGAGTAGAAGAAGAGACCATAAAAGATTAGGGATTTGATTCTTCATGTTCTTATTTATTCCAGTTCCAGGAAGCTTGTATTTGAAACAGTGCAAAAGAAAGAACACCCCATGCTTCCTGTTACAGATATTTAGAGTAAATGCGTTACTGTTATTCTGTTCTTGTTAAATATTAAATCTAACAGATGCTGTATAGTAAATCATAGTGAAGTATAGTACAGGGTCGTATAGTATGGTTGGGGTTTTTGTTATTTATTCTAACCGTCGTGCCTTAGATCACATTTACTGCAATATGTAAATTGTAAATAATTTATATATATATAAATATATATATGACGGAGAGAGTCTATAATTATCTGTACGTATGAATGTTACATACAGAACTTAATTAAGCGGTTTCGATGTGTTTGAGCATGTGAAGCACACACACACACACACACACACACACACACACACACAGTACACACGTTCATAACATAATCACATGTTCAGGAAATATTTGCGCTGTACATGCGCCTTATTAAGCAGCTCAAATTTTGAAGAACTACACAAAGCAGAATTTAAAGACTATAAACTGTTTATATGCGTTAAAATATTTTGCGTGTAATTGTTTATACGCTCACAGACAGAACACACATTAAACTGCACCACTGCTACACTTTTTAAGCAAATTTTAAATTTTAAATTTGCATTGTTGAGGCAGAATCGCATAACATGTCGTTATAACAATGTCGGCTTTCCACAGAACAGCACCGCAGACGGAAGCGAAACTTTACCTCCTGACTAAACCACATGTCCTGAGATCTGAAACCATACAAATGTGAATTAAATTAAATTAATTGCAGAAACAGAAAGTGAGATTTTGTGTGTTTTTGATGTTCAGTTTGCTCAAATCCGACGCATCAAAACTCAGATCTGAGCTGCCGGTTTGAACTTCAGGGCTTTTTCTGCTCTTCTTGCAATAATTAAAAAAACAATCCCTTTCCTAAAGCTGTTAAAAACATCACCATCTCTCTGAAGCCCTCAGCTGTAAATAGGAAAAATGTTGCTATGTTCGATTTCATAATTCCAACTTAATACCGCATTATTTTTCACCTGATATCTCATTATCTCAAGAAACTCTTTATTTTTAGTGATTTTAAAGGTTTAAAAAAATCTATATCAGTTCAGAAGTTGTCATTTCCATCATAACGCCTCTGACTATCTTCATGTCCTCTGAGCAGTTATTAGCTCGTCATATCTGTAATATTTAAACTGTTTTTCTGTCGATTTTCCTCTGGTGCTGTTGCAGGACATGGCCATGTTTCACATGTAGCCTCCAGGAATTCTGTTTATTTGTAGTGAAATTATAAAACAGAGATACATTTTACTTTCTTCCATTCAGAAACCATAGGGGGCGCAAACTTTTGCACTCAGCTAAAACATTCTGAGTGTGTTTGATGAAAGGTTGTTCCATGGTTTAAAAAAAAAATCCAGGAATGCTCTTAACAGTGATATCATACGTTTTTGCACACTTTGTAAACGTGATACGAGTCATTTGCACGTTCTGTTTATACATTCTGGCGTGTTTATTCACGTGCACGCGCACACGCTTTCAGCCGGTACACGCAGGATCTCTCCCGTGTTGGGAACTGGGCCTGCATTCAGCCTGCTTGACTTTTACAGAAGTTTAAAGCAGGAGAAGGCAGGTTAGGCACGTCAGACACTTGGGTGACCTCCTGGAGCTCCTTGTTCTCCTTGAGTTCTCCCTCATGGTGGTGGTGAGGGTGGTGCAATCTCGTGAGATGTTACAGCTCCACAATTACATCTGAGCAGAAGAAAATCTGTAAATCTGCTGTCTGATACTTTTTCTTTTTCCCTATTCCACTGCTGTGATCTGTTCTCCAGCCTTTCAAAGAGTCAGTGCTCTCCCACGCCTGGGGCAGGGGGTAAATCTGCCGTTTCACATCTCTGTTCTCACACAGTTATCATCTGGTAGGACAGATTTGATCTCCTGTACAGGTCGTTATTGTAATTTCTATTAATATTGATTTCTTTATGCCTTTAGGTAAAGGTATATCAATAAGGTGCGTGCTTAACTGTATAAAATTAATCCCTTAAAAACTCATTTTTGGTAGGTTTCAAGCAAAGTGGATTTATTATTCAGGGTTTAATAGACTCGAGCTTGCAGGTAGGAAAGCAGCAAAACTTTGGCCACAGTGAATAACAGAGTAAATATGCAAAAAAAAAAAAAAATACACTGATACACCAAATTACAAAAAAAAGACTTGTTAGATAGTGTTTATGCATATAACAATTATACATAACTATTTATGAACACTTATACAGACTTACGCCAGGCATTATAACCGATTGTGTTTGCCATATAACACAATACAAAGCAATTATAAAATATGATTAAATAATTAAATATCATTTTTAATATTATTAAGTATAACTGAAATGTTGGGTAGGTATAACAACTGCTATAAAAAAAAATAAATTAATAATTATTGTTTGTAACAATAATAATTTTAATATATATTACAGTAGTAGTATTTTTTTTATTAACTATTATTTGTAGTTTACTGCAATTATTTTACAAGAAAATTGATCAACAAAGAAACATGATTTAAAAATCTGTCAAGGCTTGCTCAGACAGGCTAGAGGTACTTAACTTACGCCCTCGGGACATAAACTTGTCCCGTTTTTATAATATCTGTGTTATGAACTCCACATAATGGATAATAAGTCCTAAGTACCTCCCAACACACACACACACACACACACACACACACACACACACACCTTCACCCATGTCCTGACACTCACAGCGGTCAGTAATCGCACTGTATCGTGTGAGATGTGTCCACTGATGTAGCCGTGATGAGAAACTGAAACACACACAGGCACTTTGTAGAGACTTTGTATAAACTCCAAGTAAATGTCCTCCAGCTACCAAATACAGCACGTCCGCCATTTTGTGTATATCATTTTTATTTCTGAATAATATATAGTGTGATGTCATATGCACCGGTGCTTAATTTTATCTTCCATACTATAATTACAAATAAACAAGTTTGTTTTCGTGTATAATTTGCACAACAGAGCGTCCAGCATTCACCTTTTTATGCCGAATGACTTTTACATCCCTGTTTAAGCCGTAAACACACACACACACACATACACACACACAGTGTTTAGGGCATAATACAGTGCTGATGCAGGGCAGCTATAACACACACACAGGTCTTCTGTCCTTTGTTTTATGTGTACACAATAAGGAGGAGTTTTTCTTCAAGGTAAAAGGAAAGACAGATATGTCTACGTGCACTTCCTGGGTGTCGCATCAGCACGTATCCACGCTCTGTTCTCCTGAAGAGCATCACATCCTCCGTACAAGGTAAGAAAACAATCAATTCAATTCACGTTCAAGATCAAGTGCAAGAAAGTGATCTGACATCAGAGGTCAACATATGTGACAGTTTTGGAATTGAGTAGAACCACTTTTGACATGTTTACTGATTAACTGGAAATATAAGATCTGCTCAAATTAATCTAACGGGTAAAGAACATGCAAGTTAAGCTGGATAGCTATGAAGTATGTTCAGATATATATATATATATATATATATATATATATATATATATAATATCTCAGTTTGTGTGTGTATATATATATATATGTGTGTGTGTGTGTGTGTGTGTGTGTGTGTGTGTGTGTGTGTGTGTGTGTGTATATATATATATATACCATCATAATAATAATAATAAATAATAATGAAAAAAATAATTACGACGTTAATCTGTATAGTTATGAAGTATGTTGATATAGATATATAAATTAATCAGTTTGTGTGTTTTGTGCTATTAAAACATTTTACCTCCTGTGATTGGGTAAATTGGATCAAAATTACTCCTAGCTTAGTTTCTTAAAAATACAGTTAAAGTTAACAATGAGAGAGAGAGTGAGAGAGAGAGAGAGAGAGAGAGAGAGAGAGAGAGAGAGAGAGAGAATGCTCGCTCTACCATGTAAAGCTAATTGTCGCTATGCTGTGATGCGTTTGCATCCCCCAAAAAAAATCAGCCCAAAATGTAAAAAAAAAAAAAAAACACACAAATTTGAACGAGTGACTGTGATACAATTAATACAAATTAATTTGGTGCAAGCGCAAACTCTGCTCTTGCAAACATGACTGAAATTTCTGTGGATAAAAACCTCCCAATAACGATAACGTAATCAAGCTGAAGATTAGAACTCAGCACTTCTGAAATGCTCGAATCTCAAATCTCAGTTCCTCCAACATCCACATAAATCAATATGAGTGAAATCCAGAGGTGGTCAAAAGTTAATGCTAACCAAGTCAAAGGGGGGGCTGAAAGTTTCCAAAACAGCCCTCATACGTGACCACAAGGGCAGGACAAGGGTACGCTGGTGCTCGCTGACCCACGGTTCTAATGTTTACTGTCAAAACACCAGCGCTGCTCTGTCTCAGCTTGCCTCTGCAGCTGTATCTACTCAGCGTACATTCCTGACTCCTCAAATCTTCATCTATCACCATCACTCTTACTGCTCATGGCCGAAAATAGTCTCAGCAGTCAGCTGTCGGCTGTGTTCCCGTCAGAATACCGCTAAAGCTAGCCGTTAGTTAACTTTAGTGAGGTTTCATTCTGATTCTGTGGCGTTTAGTGAAAAAGTCTGTGTTCTCTTCATGTCAGGACACAGGAACCGGGAAAGATGAGCCGTTTCGCACTGCTCGTTCTCCTGACAGGTAAAAAGAAAAAAAAAAAATCAAGATGCTTTGCCTGTGTGTGTGTGTGTGTCGTGTTCAGTTCAAAGGTCAAGTGTAGGGCATTTCCCAGAGGTCTGAAGGACGTCTGATGGAAACGCTTGTGTTCAAAACAGCACAGGACACATCACATGTATGATTTACACATTTACACTTGACACACTATGTATTATAATGTTCTATCTGGGTTAAGATTAAACAGCAGGTCAAGCTCATGGTACGTCACGTCACATCAGATGTGCTCAATTTTTCATTTTTTTATCCTCTAGAACCTGAGTCAGGGTCATATTTTAATATAAAAACTCATACTATTAAAATCACACAAAACTGTTAATAAATAATAACATAGGTCCACAAGTGACATCATCAGACATCACAAAACCTTTTCTTCTCATCAGGAAATCCAGATCCGATCAATGTACTAATTTGAATCGGCCCTCATTTGCATACTGGAGCGTGATTGGTTCTTATATTTTATGATGCAATAACACATTCTCAAACGCAACAGTAGTGACCATTTGTTGCCTTTGTCTCGTCAAATTTATGCTGTTTATCATTTATGTATATACATTTTTTTTCTTTTTAAAATTCTTTATGCATTTCAGCATGGTTTAGTATCTTTATAGGTTGTGTTTCTATATATATATTTATTTTATTCTACTACTTTTAACTTGTCATATTTTTGCAAATTGATATCCATTTGCTCACTCATGGCTTAGTTATAAGAAAAACATCTTCTGATTAAAAATTATTTCGTTAGCTGTATGTTCAGAGTGATTTAATATTTTCCAATCTAAACACAGAATGTAAATATAATTATATCTTCACTTCCTCCTAGTTTTCAGTGCACTCTTCAGTGAAGCTGCAGCAAGTAAGCCAAAGCATTTATTCTTGCGTTATTTCTCCTTCTTGTCAGACTCACGTGTCGAGCCACAGTTCTGACCTACAACATGGTTTTTTTTTCCGTATCTGAAAACAGAAACTTGCATTGTAAGCTTTAATTTTGTGGCTAACATTCAGTTTTTTGTGTCTATCCTTCCTTTTTGTGCACAGATCCATTTGTTTACAGTGAGTATTTCCCTTTTTGTGCCTCATGTCATTAGCAAAATTCAGAATAAAATATAAAATAAAACTGAAGGTGGAGAATTGACTTTTAAAGCCGTTCCCATGTGTATGTTTTTCTAGACTATGACAGGCTGAGGATTGGAGGCATTATCTTCACAGTCATGCTTGTAGTAGGAGCTATTGTACTCCTTTTCTGTAAGTCTGGTGTCCTAATTCTAGATTTAACTCTTATTTCTAGGTTGGGTTGGGTTTTTTTTGGCATTTGAGCAATTCACTGCTTTTTCATATTGTCATATAAGTTAAACATTTCGTTCTTCTCCCACAGATGACAAATGCGGCACAAAGAAGTGAGTTGTATCTGTTTTTTTATTATTATTTTATTTACTTTACTCTGAATTAGACATGGCATTTTTTTATTTTCAGTGTCTCATAAAAAATAGGATGGTGATTCCATGATCGCAGTGCCATCGACTCTTAGACATGACACGCATTTATCCACTGAAAAAACTCGCAACAATCTCATTTTTACATTTGAAAGTAGCATAGAATTTGCAAATCCACAAAATGGCTAACTAGCATCCATGCTAATGGCAGTAGGACATTGCAGACATTCCAATAAATTACTTAGAATTATTATATTAAATTAATTATTAAATTTACGGTCTATAATGTGGGTAACAGGGCTGTACTTTCAGAATGACCTCATGAGTCAGTATCACACTATCACTGAGAATAAAACAGGAGAAAACTTACTTTTCTTCTTCTCATGATCTTCAGGAAATTCAGACTGAACATGCGGCTTGTGTAATATTCCAAATATTTCATAGGGGTGAAAGTGTTGAAGGAGCAGGGCTGTGGGAATGAGCTGTTAAATGGGTTCACGCATTACGCAGTGGGATAAAAACGACTCCAGATAGTGGAATCATCCATCTCTACAACGTAGCTTGATCAGTCTTTGAATGATGTCTAAGTATGAATGTTTATAAAGTGTCTGTCTTTCACAGGAAAAGCGACGATGCTGCCAGTCAGATTTAAACGCGCCATGACATCAGGTTGTGAATCGTGGAAGTTTTGCAGTTTGCGGCTGGACGAGAACAATGTTTTTTATGGTAGCTGGTAAAAACAGGCCTATTTGGATGTGGAGTATCTGATTCAGGAATGAACCACTTCACTCTGAAGCTATTTATCCTAACTCAAGTGCTTTTGCACTTAATACAATAACCTGCAGCCTTTATCTCTTGATGCTCCTTTTAAAATCTTTTAGTGGGGTTAAATGAATAGTTTAGCATCAGATACAGAGTTAATAAAGTAGTCAAATGTTATGTTGTTTAGACGTTTAGAAATGCATTTGAACTCTAGTCTGTAGTCTGGCTTCATGAAAATGTAACATAAAAGTATATTAAACCTGCAGTATGATTTAATACTAAATTCTTTTTTTTTATTATTTGTTAGTCTGAGATTCTTTTGCACGCAATAACATACAAACTAACATTTATATAACTTTAACCCACTGAAGTCAATCTATCAATCAATCAATTAACAAAGGACAATAATATCAGTCGACTACAAGAAACAAACTACAACTAACATGAGAAAACAAACAAATAGCAAATAATAATGTTATAAAGCACTAATTTTAAAAAAAATCTTTCTATTGTGTCGTTTTAATAATCCGTTAAATCGTGAGATCATTCCAGTTGTTGCTGATGTGACAAAAGCGTGACTTCTCATGTCTTAGCGTGTACTATTTTAATTTATTTTATAGTATATGTTATGTGTTTTGTGTGTCATGAACCCAAAATACACTTCATATAACTTATATAAAATGCTGAGCAATAGCAACAGCACATAAGAGTCAGACTACAAGCGACATTAGCGACTCGCTAATCTGAACAAAGGTTCGGTCGCTAGGTCATGAACTGGCTAGGGTTAAAAAGGAAAAAAAAGATATTTTGTCTGTTGAGAAATGACCCCAGTGTTTGAGCTGCAGTTATGTGACGGTTATGTGTAAAACCAGAAGAAGAAGTCATTTATTATTGATAAGTTTCGTGTAAACCTAAATTCAGCGTCGGCGTTCACGACAAGCGAAATATTAGCTCCGTCTCTCGGGCATGTTCATGTTCAAAAACTCAGCCCACTCAGAGAGAGAGAGAGAGAGAGAGAGAGAGAGAGAGAGAGAGACCTGTTGAGGTGTCACTGGGGTAAAAAAGGGTGTTGGTTTGGACTTCTTTAGCTTGTTAGCTTGTTAAAAACCTGTCGAACGAGTCTAACCAGGTCGGGAATCCGAGCACATCTCGTGCATAACGCTCGCGCTGAGGTGAGTTCAACAAATCACTTCTTTCTGTCTTTTACGTCACCTTTCATTTTCTCCTCTAATGTTCGTGTCTTTGCTTATTATTTCTTTTAAAACTGGCCTGAATCGTAGATACTAAACTAAATTACCTTTTGAGTAGCTTTTGACAGAGAGAGAGAGAGAGAGAGAGAGAGAGAGAGAGAGAGACGTTTTAAAATAACGTTGTTGTGTTTTTTTGCCGTTAAACGTGAGATCGCTCCAGCTGTTGCCGTGGTGACGACTTCTCATGTCTTAGCGCGTGACATTTTAATTACGTTACAAAATGGTACTTTATTATTATTATTATTATTATTATTATTATTAGATACAAAGACAGAAGATCTGAGAGAACGTGTGCAATGCTGTTATAACGCTTTATAAGCATCACACACACACACACACACACACACACACACACACAGCAGAAAGTTCTCCTCGAGTGTTCAGTAAGTTCCTTTAACTTTAATAAGCGTGGTCAGATTTCATCACGAAGCACGGATGCACTTTGAGGAACTGAAGCCTTGTTAGTGCTCCAGATGTGGATGAAGTCCAGATGTGCTTGTTTTCTTCTTCCTCCTCAGCAGGAGCTGTGTCAGCATGGCTCAGTGCAGCGCTCCTGACGGCGTTTACACAGTCCTCACACACTCCTCACACACTCCTCACACACTCCTCTCTGTTGAAAATTCAAATATTAAATAAAACACGACACTGTGCGTAAACATGACCTTTTGTACTATTAGGATTTCTGGAATTTTCCACACACTTCACATGTGACTTATTTATTTGTATTTGCATGCGTGCACAAGCTTGACATTTCAGCACATTTATGATATATATGTAGATATATTTTTATGTTTTTGATCTTTATGTGACTCTTTTTATCTCTCCGTGCAAAACATCTGTAAAAACACACATGTTGCGTGGTTTCATTAATGCGCTATAACAACTTTTTGTTTGCGCCGAGCTCTTAGTTTATTAGCACCTATATTAGCTCAATGTGTAGCTGAGTGCGAAAGTTTGCACCCCCATCTTTAGGTTATAAGAGTTAGAGGAATTCTGTATTAATTTGTTGGCGCTTTCCGATTTAAACCATTCACTTCTCTTTGTGAGCAAGCTCAAAAGTTTGCGCACCCCCCCCCCCCCTTACATACAACACACAGTGTAGTTCATTTATTTAAATTTTGCCTAAATGAGATTCATTAATACGTCAAAAAACTGAAATGGGCGGATTTATTGGCATTTAATGCAGGAAAGGCTTTTGCTGTGAAGTCCAATTTAGAAGTAAATTAAAAAGTACCAAGGAGTAGAAGCGATAACAATAACAATAACAATAAAAAATAAAAAAAATGCTGCTGGAAAAAACAGGTACAGTCGATACTCAGTGGAACAAAAATCCCAAAAGTATATCACACTCAATTTTTATTTTTTTTGTACTCTTAGTAAATTATAATAGGTTGATATTAATAATACTGCTATTAATATAAATATGTTCGAGTGTTTGAGCACGTATGTTCCTGTGAAACTAAGAATGTTTGAAGAGGAGCCTGAGCGTAAGGATTTTTTTCCACGAAGGAAAAAAATAGGAGACGGTGTTTCCTTAAATGCTGGAGAGGAAGAGATGATGAGGAAAGAAAAATGAGTCATGAGTCATGGCAGTAGCATGCATCTGGGAGTTTCTGTTTGAGAAAGTTGTGTAAAAAAAAAAAAAGTTCCTGAACTTCAACTTGAATATTTTGTCTTTAAATGAAAATTTAAAAGAAAAGAGTTTAATAGACGCAGAGCAAAAATATGGATTATGACGTGGACACAAATTCCTACGTCTCTGTAATCAAGCTGTTTGATTTACTGTTTATGAGGACAGACAAAGTGTGTTTATTCAAGTGTGTGTGTGTGTGTGTGTGTGTGTGTGTGTGTGTTCCTGGTCTATTCTCAGCAACGGAGAGTTTTGTTCCCAATTTAGCTTCTCTTTGAGTTCCTCTGTTCATGTGCCACATCCTTTTTTCTGGTGTATGATTGTGACGTGTGTGTGTGTGTGTGTGTGTGTGTGTGTGTGTGCAGGATCAAGTGTTGTGTAGCAGGGAATTTGACAAGGTGAATACAATCGGCAACACGCATACTACAAGGTCATGCAAAAACATGCTGGCTGATACTTACACACACACACACACACACACACACACACACACGCGGTTTTCCTGTAGCAGATAGAGCTTTGGCACGCCACACACTCCCCTCATTCAGGGTTAGATATTGCGTATAGAGACTGTGAGTGGAAAAATGTGACCGTATCATATCTACCAGAGGCGTGCGATTTGCCGAGAATGTCGTATATCATATCGCGATATTCGATACGTATGATCTGTATGTTCAGGTTTGCTAACAAACCGGCATGACCTTGCTACTTTTCAACACGGATGATAGTTGAATTCTCGAATCTGATTGGTCAGAAGGTGTGCAGTATTTCTGTATAACAGCACGGCTCAGACGGGTTTATATTAATATTAATGCAGTCCTTATGACACCTGATCGTTTCTATAGTAACGGCTCATTCACGGGGACTCGTACGGCGGACGCGCCGCAGGACCTACGACTAATAATAATAAACAGATTTTTAAAAATATGTCGTTGATTAACAACGTAAAACCTGCGATCGTTGACGTGGTGAAGTCTTTTGTTAGGACACATTTATTTAATATTTATGGAAGGAGTCTCCAGTGTCGGTGATTTGTAGCAGTCGCGGTGCTTCGTGAAGTTTCCCAGAACAGGAAAACGTTATGGAATAATGTTAGATAATGTTCAATAAAAATTAAAACAACGAAAAAAGGATAATAGAAACATTCAGTCAGTTAATTGTTACGGTACGAAAGAAAAAAATTCACATTTTTAAAAGACAACGACATTTTTTAGCCTTCAGTCGTACAAATTTTGCTCATTTGTACCCATTTGTACGTTTGTATGTTTTTTTTATTCCGAAAAACAAATCATATCTCCGCCTTCGGCAGTGTCAGTAATGAGCGTGTCATGTCGTGTGTCGTTCATTAAGTAGGTGAGGATTCTGGGAAATGGAGTTCGGTTAAGAAGGTGAGGAATTCTGAGCATTCGTAGAGTTCCTGATGGGGAGCACGTAATTTAATATAAATTACAGAAAGTAAAATCCTGATTTCAACTTTATTAACTCGATCTCATCGATCATGGAAATCGTTGGACTGTCAGCGTTTTATCTTTGTTTCCATGGAGACGGCTGTAGCAAAGCAAAGTGTTACGCTTTACGTCATGTTTTAAGCTGTGGTACTTTTATGGCCTTTTTTTTTTGGATATAATGTTAGCTAATTACTTTAGCTAATTAATGTTACACCCATTAATCGAGGGAGGGAAAGAGAGGTAAATAATTCTCTTTAATTTTGTTTTTTAGTGAAAATTTTAAAAACACTATTAGTTTTTTTTGGGGGTGATTATGAGGACATTTGACAGTTTCCTATCACTGTGAGGACCTGTAGTCCTTTCCTGTTTTAGTCCTCATAAAGGGCCAAATTATGTAAACATTAAAAAAAAAGATTTACACACACACACACACACACACACACACACACACATGTGCTGGAAGGTGTGTTTCTCTTAGAGGGCGTGGCAAATGACTGTGATGTTTACTTCACAGTCAAATCCTTTTCATCTCTGAAATCGTCCTCAAAGCTGAGCACAGGAACCCGTGACCTTCCGCAGTAGCCACCGCCCTACACACACACACACACACACACACACACGCGCGCGCGCACCTTCCACAGTAACCATCGCTCTACACACACACACACACACACACACACACACACATAGCATATGACTGCACCAATTATTTCAGTTTAAATGCCTAACTGGGATTTGGAGGTCTTCAGAGATCATGGAGGACTGAATGGAAATCCCACTGTGTTTAAACCTCTTGTTAAAAAAGCGATAATCATGGCTGAGCTGTTGTTTTGTTTTGTTTTGTTTTGTTTTTGTTTTTTAATCGTGTCTCACGTCTACGTGTGTAAATATAAATACTATTTGGGCAGCAGTGGTGTCTTTGTGTTCTGACGTGTCTTTCTATGTTTCCGTTTTTCACACCGATCGATCTGACGCTCCAGCCACACGTACGTGGATTTTTTTCCTCCGCTACCTAATTTTAGGGATGAAAAATATTACGTTTTTTACGGTGACACTGATGCAAAACGCGACTCGGGTCAACCTGTGACACGTCAGCTAGTTCACAAGCTGATAGCTAGCTGCCTGGCTAAACTAGCTAATGTTACTGATGTGTGTATTATATATTCAGGAATGTTCGTAGAGCCTGGTATGTTGCAGATGTGTGGAGACGTAGCGATGCTCCTCGGCTGTGTGTAGTTGTTGAAGGTTGTTTTAGACGGTTGAATGTTTATTCTCGGGGTGTGTAGATGTGTGTAAGAGCGCGAGATGATAAGTAAAGCACACAGTGAGGCAGAGATACTGAGGCGCCTGTGTGCAGATTAGCTGCAGAGCGCAGAAGAAGAAACACAAGTCCACCAAGTCAGAGGAGTCCGACACAAACGCCTGATTGTTCTGAGTGTACTGTCCCGAGTCATGCACTGGCAACACAACACAACCCGACAACACTACACTACACTAGACTACACTACACAAGACAACACAACAACACAACACTACATTACACTACACAAGACAACACTACAGTACACAGCACTACACTACACAAGACAGGACAACACTCCAGTACACAGCACTACACTACACTACAACCCAAGACAAAACAACACTACAGTACATAACACAGCTCTACAGTAGACAACAGTACACAACACAACACTGCACTCCACAACACAAGACACAGCACTACACTACACAACACAAGACACAGCACTCCACAACACAAGACACAGCACTACACTACACAACACAAGACACAGCACTACACTACACAAGACACAGCACTACACTCCACAACACAACAACACAACACTACATTACACTACACAAGACAACACTACAGTACACAGCACTACACTACACAAGACAGNACATAACACAGCTCTACAGTAGACAACAGTACACAACACAACACTGCACTCCACAACACAAGACACAGCACTACACTCCACAACACAAGACACAGCACTACACTACACTACACAAGACACAGCACTACACTACACAACACAACACAGCACTACACTACACAACACAACACTGCACTCCACAACACAAGACACAGCACTACACTACACAACACAACACAACACACAGCACTACACAACACAACACAAGACACAGCACTACACAACACAAAATAGTTCAGTAAAACCTGACCATCTCATCAGTTTTGCGTTGTGTTGTTTATATGAAGCGTTTATCGGACGCGTCCCTGTGAATGAGCCGTTGCTATAGAAGCCATAACGCACTATAAGGAGAGTATTAACATTAATATAAACCTGGGATTGGAGCTGCTGACCAATCAGAATGCAGCATTCAACACTTCACTGTGATCTTTTAACGTTATAAAGTGCTGTACTGTATATATTATTATTATTATTATTATTATTATTATTATTATTATTATTATTATTATTCTGTAATGTTGAGTGTGAATGAGATTAATCAGAGTAGGGAGTA
>CM074966.1:1169355-1196253 GCA_037577455.1 Pangasius macronema | reverse complement strand
AAGTGGACTTAAAGAAAGAGCTAGAAGAAGGTTGACTAAGTCCAATTAATTACTTAGCATTCATGTCTTATGCTTTGAGTCTCTCCTGTTTTTTTTTTTTAAGTTTTGGGACTATTCTGTTTTTATTATTTTTTTTTTTTTTAGTTTTGGGTCTCTTCAGATAGATATGAACGCTGCACGATCACAGCTGTTTCATGAGCTCCTGACTTTAGTTATACTCGTTTGCAGTAGTTACCCAAACTGCAGTAGTCTCTATCGTTTCACACCACACGGGGGCGCTCTGTCACTTTTTGCCCAGTGCCCAGTCTCCTTGTTTGTCTGTGTGCAGATTATCACCGGCTGCGTGTTGGAGGGCTGATCATGGCCGCGGTGTTGTGTCTGATCGGCATTACTATCCTCCTCAGTGAGTTTATCACACACACACACACACACACACACACACACACACACACACGTGCTGCTGTTACCACCATGGCTACCTTATTTTCCCATAACAGCACCTCCTGAAGTGCTTTATTCCTTTTATTCCGCAGCATTTTACAAATATTTACGACAACATCCATGAAAAAAAGTTAGTCCCTGTTCTTACGTCGTAGCGGCTGTAAACACTCGTCCCCTCACCAGCCTCTCTTTTCTCTCTCTTGAAGTTAATAAGACAAGAAAAAAAAACACAGAGAAACGGAAAGCGTAAAGTTCCCCGTGTCGGATTTACAAGACTGAAAGATTCCATATCTGACGAATCGGCTACGATACAATAAGAAAGGATTCAGTATCCTCCGATCGACGTGTGACTTACTTTGTTCAGAATCTGGGGTACCATTAATTTGCGAACGATGATGACGATGATGATGATGATGATGATGATGATGAAGAGAAGGACTGTTTAAAAAGTATCCGAGTTACGGCCGAATCAGTTAGCTAGCCTGTTATTTACGCATCATTTTAAAATTACGAATTATTCTGTACGCACCTGTTCTCTGTCCTTTTTCCGATCATAATCAGTCTATGATTCTTTCCTCGATTCATTTCACTCGTTGCCAAATCGTCCGGCCGTCACACCCCGAAAAGTTATCGTACGAGTCGCTGTGAACGAGCTGTTACTATAGTAACCATAGCGCTGTTTATCAGAACGAACGCATTAACATTAATATTAATATAAACCCGTGACGCGAAGATGTGAAGCTGCTACTCACGACTGCCAGAGCGGCTGTTACTCTCACAACACTCTTGGATGTTGTGACTTTATAGAACATACTGCATTTGTTTATTTTTAATTATTTGTAGCATAGAAAGCGTTTGTAAAATTAAAGTTTAACTGGAGGACTCTCTTACAGGTGGACACTGCAGATGCAAATTTAACCAGGACAAGAGGTATGACGTTAAAAATGATGTTAAAAATACGAAATATTTTATAAATATTAGAGATGTTGATGGGGCACTAATCAGCACTGATCACTTTCTATACGACTCCAGGAGGAGGACAGGAAGTAACGCAGCCACCCAACAGATGCTCAATGACACAGGTACAGTGTTTAAGAGCTGCCTCTGTAACAAATATGTCTTAATTATAAAATTAAAAACATCATTTCTACTCATTTCTCATCTTTTATTCATTTTACTGCCTTATTCTTGACATTTCCGGACTTTATCGGTGTGTAAAAGTGAAATTTACACTATTTGCAACCAGTTTAGACAGCTAGCACGTTCCAGTGACCTTAGTTAGCATAATGTTAGCTAGCGTGCAGTCAAACCTAGCTACAGGTTTTAATTACACAATAGAATAGTTAGCCTAATGTTAGCTAGCCTGCTAGTACTGTGGCTAATGCTTTACACAATATAATAGAATAGTTAGCCTAATGTTAGCTAGCCTGCTAGTACTGTGGCTAATGCTTTACACAATATAATAGCTAGCTAGCTAAAGTTAGCTAGCTTGTTAACAAACTTCTGGAGAGTTAGCAGGCAACGTTAGTGCAGTGCTGTGTTTCGGGAGCTGGCTAGCTTAGCTAATGTTGCTAAATAATATATTAATGTTTATTTATGAAATAAGTTGGTTTTCAGTTAAATGTATTTTTCTCTATAGTCTGTGCTTATTATTTGTTTTATTTTTTAAAAAAAAAAGCTTTACTTCTAAATGCTTTTCACTTTTATTTCACGTTTATAATCACTTTTTAATCAGTATTTTTATATGATGATTATTAAATTATTTATTTTATATATTTTTTTTCAAATTGCATTTGGAAGTTTAAAATGCTTTTAAATTGTTGCATTTAAATTCATACTTAAATTCATGTCAGATATTTTTTGGATAATAGATGTAGTGTTTGTTTATTAAATACATATTTAATGTATTAAATTTAAAAATATTTAACATTTATATTAAATTATTAAATAATTTAAATAATAATATAATAATAAATCATTTAAATTTTCAGTAAAAGTATTTTTCTTCAGTCTATAAAAAATAGATGTTGTATTTCTTTATTTTCCTCATTAAACTTTTCCTTTTTTTTTAAATGTGGCACTCTTTTTTTTTTCTTTTTACCAAACCTAAATAGGGTGATAAACGTTGTGAGTATCGTGATACGATATTTGCGGCGTATCGGACTTCCCTGGGTGTGAGCGCTCGTGTAAATGGCACAGTAATGTTTTCGATTTTGCTGTAGATTACTGTGTAGATTGCTGGAAAAGGTTGTGTTGTAGCAGCGATGTCACCTGTGTGTGTGTGTGTGTGTGTGTGTGTGTGTGTGTGTGTGTGAGTAACCTGCAGTAACCGGATGCAGTGTGACATGAGCGAGTCGATCATAGCGGTTGGAGGTGTCTCCTGTGTACGAGTTCCATCTGCCGAGTGTTGTTTTGCCAGTTGCTCCTGGGATGCGTTCGTAAACACAAAGCCAGCTCGGCCGTATGGTGCTTCTCTCCACGGGGCCTCGCCACAGTTTCCATGATGACTGGCTTTCTGAGTGTGTGTGTGTGTGTGTGTGTGTGTGTACACGACTGAGGAAACAGAGGTGACGACACACACTGGAAATGTGGTGTGTGTGAGACTGAGGATAAACACAAGTTAAAATAAAACCGTCACCTGCCCGATCTGTCGAGCCGCTGTGGGTCACGTTAAAACCCCTGGTGATAAACACCACGCAGAGAGCGTCAGGGCTTCGACCCTCCATCTCCTCCTGTAGCTATGAGCTCGTCTAGAACTCCGCCTCCTGCGCTGTGATTGGGCGAGAGACTGCGATATATGGCACTACAACTGAACGTGCTACAACTGAAACAGTTTGATTTGTAGTACAGTGGAGTGGAAAAGTTTGTACACCCCTGTAGATGTTCCTTATAAAGTCAGCCAATCATGTGGCAGCAGTGCAGCGTATAAAGTCATGCAGATACAGGAGTAGAGATTCGGTTAATGTTCTCATCAGACATCAGAATGTGGTCGTGGGTCACAAGCTCACTGAAACAGCTGGACAGCTGAAGAGTCAATAAACATAGCCTGGTCTTTTTCCAGTCATTGAGTCATCTGTCCAGTTTTGGTGCTCACTGTTGCCTCAGATGCTTGTTCTTGGCTGAAAGGAAAGGAACCCGATGTGGTCTTCTGCCGTTGTTGTAGCGTATCCACCGTGCTGTGCATTCTGAGATACTTTTCTGCTCACCCCGGCTGTAAAGAGTGTTTATTTCAGTTCCTGTCCGCTCGAACTGTTCATTCTCCTCAGACCTCTTTCGTGAGCAACAGCGGAAAACTGCAGTTTACTGGATGGGTTTTTTTTCGCACCATATTGTGTGTGTGTGTGTGTGTGTGTGTGTGTGTGTGAGTGTGTGTGTGTGTGTGTGTGTGTGTGTGTGTGAAAATCCCAGGAGATAAGCAGTTTGTGAAAAACTCCAACCCGTCCGGCACCAACAGCCACGCCGCCACGGTCTCAAGGAGCACTTATGGCAAATAATTTAGGTTGAATTGGTGCACTAGAAGACTTGAACCTATCTCTCTGCGTTTCTTAAAAGTTTAAACAAAAATCATAAGTGTAATTGTTGTAATAATTGTAATAAAGCTTATAATGTTTTGTGTTTTGCTTGTTTTCTGTCGCTAGCACGGGCCAGTGAATGTTAAACGCTCCTGTTGGACTACTCAGTGTCAATCTGACTGACGGAGAAGAGCGAAGATCCTGCAGAACCTTCATCCTTTATTCCACCACAAATGTCCTGGCTTAAAACAATAAACTAAACAATGGGCCCTTTATTATATTAATGCTATTATTATTATTATTATTATGATTATTATTATTATTATTATTATTATTCCACCTGTTTGCTGCTTACATGGCTGCTCGTCTGGAAAAATCGTCCCTGTACCTTTGTCAGATGTTCATTTCAACTAACTGAACCAATAACCCAAAAAAAACTCTTGTTTGTGTCGCCAGAATGTGAGATTTTGTGTTTTTAACGTGTTTACTAAAATGTCCTCTTTTTTTTTTAAAGTTGCTGTTGATCAGTTTTAGTCACGTGACAGCTTATAACCAAAACGTACAAGCGACCCGTCCACACGCCGTTTCCTGCCAGTGCTGATGATGTAATCTACAGTGTTATGTTTCGCTTCGTAGTTGAGTGTTGGACAAATAAAACATTAAATTCTGATTTAATAACCACCTGTTTTTATAGATCCTCAGCTCCTAGCAGGCTGTTCATCATGGTCATGTCACTGTTTCTTATTTTTTAAACAGAAAATGTGTCCACATTGCTGACTAAAACACTAAAACGATCCAAGTGTGACGTGTGTTTATTACATTTTACTTATTAACTATATCTCAAACACACACTGAACCCCATACACTCTGTCTCTTTCTTTATATTATATTATTATTTAAATATTTAAATACGTAATATATTCAAAATAATATATTCAGTTTGTTAGGACTGTAATTATATGAACACTAACCCTGCCCCTAACCTCTTAACCTTCATACAAATTTACAAATCGGGTCATAAATCGGCGCTGTTTAAAAATTACAATTTAAAAATTACAATTTCTAATTTCACTTAAACTCATTTGTGTTTTTGAGTATTTTTGAGTACAAGTGTTGTTTTGAGACATTTCAGCTTAAATTTTAATTAATAATAAATAATATAAATAATTAATTTTGCTTTAAAATCACTTCCCTGCCCTTTTCTCACTCTTTATTAAGCTCACTACAGATCACTACTCATGATTAATGTTATTTATATTTGATATTTCTCATTCTGACATTTTCCTCATTAAATATTAAATATATTAGATCTTACTTATTAAAGTTTGTCTACAGCGCCACCTGCTGCTCCGATTAAACACTACAAGTATTTATTTTCTCTTCAGGTTTCCTTCCTGCTCACTTTATCATCACTTTCATTTGGCTTTTCATTAAAAATACACACATTTGACTGTAATTTTAGAACATATAACTTGCGATGTTTATATCTGCTTATGATAAATATTTCATATTTATTAGCAGCAGCAGATTTCCACCTGCAGGTGGCGTCATTGTCAAAACTGTCATGGAGTTTCAGTCATCTGTTCATTTTCCGTTTAGAGATTTATCCTATTTCCCTCTGTACTTCCTTTATTAATGCTAATTCTCCTTTAATTAAAAGACTTTAATCCATTGTTGGGGCCTTTATTGCTGTGCATTCCCAAATTTACAGCACATAAAAATAATATTAACTCATGCTTTATTTATATTCAGTATTATATTATAGTACTTCCTGTATTTAAAAAACAGGTGGATGAGTCTTGATATCGGCTGATACTCGAGGTTTTAGTGTCAGTATCGCTTTTAGAAAAGCAAAAGTGGTATTATGCTATAGCTACAAATAAACAAGTCATTAAATAATGTTAAGATATCATTATAAAAAAAAAGACTTCTATGATTTTAAAAGCTAGCATCACTTTCTGAATGTTAGATGTAGTAAAATGTCTAAAGACTGCACGACTAATTCAAATTAAAAAACCACGTTGACTAGCAGTTTCCGTAGTTAAAGTAAAATCTGTTTGAGGACGTCGCTGTTTTTAGGTCGTTTTATTTGTGCGGCAGAGAATGTCTGAGACCACACTTCACAGGCTGCACGTTGTATATTTCTGTCTTCAAACGTAAAGAAATGTAAAACGGTTCTTAAAATGCTCCCATGTGGATGAGCTGAAATCTGTGATTCTGAAACTGAGAGCGCGCAGCATGGAAGCTCCGTACAGCGTAATGACGGATGCAGGATGCGACGTCTACGGCAGGCTCTGGGAGGTTTTTCCACCATGTTCAACTCCTCACCTGCGCTCTGAAAGCACTCTTTGAAACACGACACAGATTTGCTCAGATTTAATGTCAAATGTATTTATAGCTTTAAAGGACAAAAAATGTAGCTGTGTGAGGAATTAAAAATTCTTACACACAGGATATTACAAAAAAAAACTGTATTTTAATAGATATTTTTAAAGCACACAGCGCATGTACAGTGATATACCATTAATTATATCACAGTGTGAATTGTTTTAGCTGTTTAACACCTAGCTGAAGATATTTCATTTTATTTTGTTTCAAAATGTCAGAGGGTAAAGCAGGTAAAACATTTGCTTGTCTCACTTTTTCTGGCTGGTTTCTACAGCACCACCTGTTTATATGAAGCATATAAAAAGCATGTGCGCACTTCAGGTCACGTGCTTCGCAGGAGATTTTGACTGTGACACGCCACATGAGGAAACGTATTGTCCTGTCAGCTCCTTTCAGTTCATGTTTAACGTTTTTTATTGTAAAGACTAAAAGTATTTTGCAGCTTGATTAGTCTCGAATAAAATCTAAACCTCTACTATCGCTCTCAGACAGAGCTTTAAGGCTGAGTTTGAGCTCCCAAGGAGTTTATAATATTTACCTGTTACTTTTAACTTCTTTTCTTTACATAAAATAAATCCACATTTTCGAACATGAGGAGCAAAAGATCAAGTTAAAGATCGATCCACAATTAGACACGAGAAGTAATACGTATAATACATTCTTATTACTTTAAGCACAGTTCAATGGTTGCTACTTTTCTGTTTATTTTTAAACACCTTTGTCTACTTTACTGTGCGTTTCAGTTACACACACACACACACACACACACACACACACACACACAGAGAGAGAGAGAGAGTTTGTTAGCTTTTTTATCTCTTGTGGTTTTACACCTTCAGCAGCAGTTTTCTTTCGTTCCAATGCGGTTGAAAAACTTTCCTGTGCTACTGCTACATCCGGTTACAACCTTACTTCCGTATGCCAACTTCTTTATCACTACGATACACTGCATATATTAACATGAAGTTTATTAAACCTTTTTTTTTCCTTCTGGACAACCCCACTCACTGCTGATTGATACTCTTTAAACTGTGCTGCTGCATGTTTGATGAGTTTAAGATGATGGAGTGAGCAGGTACAGCCGCACTCAGGGAGTCTTACACTTCCCCTCACATTTCACACATTTCTCCACCTAGCCCTGGGTTCAGTACATACTTCATGCACAGGATCTTGTTATTTATAAGCGCACCTCCCGAGGCTCAGGGTGATCCTGCTGGCCTGTGATTTGACGCAGGATTATACAATAGTCAGTGATATTAATTGTCTTAGTTCTCCTGTTAAAGGCCTGTTCAGAGCATCATGGTATTAATCCTAGTGAGGTTTACGACACCGAGCTCTCTGAACTCTCCGTTCAGCAAACATCATGTTTACGCTTTCACTATAAAGTGTCACATTTCACACTTTCTTTCACCTCCATTAGTCCCATAAACCTATGGTTTGGTACAAAGCAACAGAATCATTAGAATCTTTATTTTAGTTACCTCGCAACAAAACCGCTTTTTCTTTTCTCCCAGTGATACCGATGCTGAAACCTTAAATATCAGCCAAAACCCGATCCACCATTTTATTGTTTTCTTTAAGAACCACTAAGCTTTGAAAACTGTGATACTTACATTGTAAATACACTGTACGAACAAAAGTTTGTGCACCCCTGACACTCATCGCACTCATATGTACCTGTTGAGCGTCTCATTCCGGGTTTATTCCCCCTTCGCTGTTATAATAAGCTCCAGTCTTCTGCGAAGGCTTTCACAAGTGAACATGTCTGTATGTCGATTGATCTGAAACTAATATGTGTATATACAGTATAACTCATTAAAGGTAAGAAGTGCTGCCATGTTTACTGTTCATGCTGTGAGCGGCCATTTTGATTTGACGTCACTTGCTGAACTCCCGAGTCCATCCTGAGTTCCCGAGTAGGAGCATTTTGTTTGTTTGTTTGTTTTTCCTGGTCGGTGGTTGGGAATTATGAGTTACGGTCTCCAGAGTTTTCTCTCCCGTAAATATCTAGCATGTGTATCTTGCCATTTATTAGTAATTATAGCACGCACAACATTGGTCTCTCCGTACAGTTACACACTGTCCTCGTCCACACAGCCATACCGATCTGTCCATCTGTTTAATAAAACATTACTGTTAAAATCAGAGATCATCCCATGCACCGAACTACATACCCCTAACCCTCTGTACACTTATACCCTCGGCTTGCTGCAACATTAAAAACAACAAACCGATTTCCAGAGTCCATTCTTCATCACAGGACCAGTCATTGCATTTTGATTGGTTAGTATCAGGTCCTCCTGGTCACGTGAGCCACTGGCAGTCAATTTGATTCCTAGTTCAGAAGGTGTGCATGTGACCCTGTAACCACTGTTCCAGTCATTTTTCCACCAAGACGCAAGTTTGATCCACGTTTATTGGTAAGTAAAGGTGTATTCTGAATAACTTCATGTCAAACGTTTATACGTGTGTGTTAGAAGATTATGGAAATGTGCATGTTGCCCATAACAGAATCTCATTAGGCTGGAACAGAGGTATCAGGTAGTTACAGAACCTAGTTAGAATGAACTGAATGTTTTTGCATTATAGACATTTTTATATATCTTCAATATAGTGTTAGAATTATTGTGCATTATTTCTTCATGTGTTAGATGAATGTCTCTTTGTTCTAAGGAGAGGTAGAGGTGAGGATGAGATGGTATTTAGTGACGAGGAAGATGATGAACAAGATGAGATGGTAGCATCCTGACATGGAGAAGGTGAGAGTGATGATGATGATGATGATGATGATGATGATGATGGGTAGGNTGTAAAACTTTTCACTTTATGGATTGCATCTTGTTCCTCGCGCTCGTTACTTTAAGTAGAAAAAACACTACAAACTTTTTTTTCATCATCCAATGCTATCATAATGCATAGAGAGTTATACATTTATCACTTCACTGTCTTTATGTCTTCAGTCATTAATCTGACAAACATTATCAAAAATATCATCAAGAAACTATAATTCCATAATCCCAACTATTACTGATGCTATTACTTTGATATTAAAGCATTAATGTAAATGTACGCAAAGTTGTGTTAAGTATCAAAAGTAAATGGTTCATTATAATTTTTTTATGAGATTACAAATGAATCCAAAAGTATATCTCGAATTAATCCAAACAATAATTCAAAAGCAATTTTTTTTTAAAAATCAGAGCATAATGTAAAAGCTACTAGGTTTTCTAAGTTTAAACTCTTCACCGTATATGTACATGTAGGTTTTTGTGTGAGGTTTCAGTGACGCACACACAGCTTGTTACCTTTGTTGCTCAGTTCTTCAAAACAACTATGTGGTTTATCGCTATAGCATCAGTTTCAGCTGTTTAAACACTTTCCTACTGGGTCTTTTTTTTTCCAGCTGTTGTCTGTTTTGTGCTTTGGTTTTATCAAGAATCTGAACTTCTCCAATCAGTGTGCTGGTAAAAGAACTTGAGAAACACGGCTCCTGGAGATGTACGAGTTAGAGATGCAGCCAATCTGATACCCAGGATGTAAATATGCATATCGCAAGGGCTTGCCATAACTGAAGGATTATCATACTTCAAAAAGTTACGAAAGTTAAGTCAGAGTCTTAGGGATAGCAGAGAATGCTTTCTTTTCCTCAGAAGAGCATGAGGAAATGTCATATTCACTTTTTTAATATGAAAATATATATAACTATAATTTAAATAGATTTGACACACTTATAGCATTATCGTACCGCATATCGCGTTATTTAACGGGTTATCGCATATCGCGTTTTTCTTCAGTATCGTGCAGCCCTACCCAGCATCAGTATCGGTATCAATACCAGCAAAAAAATGGTGCATATGATATCGGAGAAAACGTATCAGATATCGGTATCAGGAAAGAAAAATGATATTGTGCACGTCATCTCTAGTACCAGTAGTTCTTCGTGTTTAAATATAAAAAATATAAATGGATTTATCCTTTATACTGGACAATGGGGTGGTTTCAATAGCATCCATATATACACACCTTTCATATAAGATAAACATAAATCCAGTCCATTGAAATGACAATTCAGTGTAACAAATAATAATAAAAATAAATTTTATAAAAAGGGTAAACTAAAAATTCACAGTGAATACATACCCAGAAGCCTCACCCCAAGTCCTATAATATTTGATTTATTTTGTATGTTCATGATTGAATTAGCATTCTCTGATTAGATAAAGCTGCCATACTCTCTCTCTCTCTCACTGTCTCTCTCTCTCTCTCTCTCTCTCTCTAAGGCTGTAATTCATATCATAATCGAATGAAGAGTAAAGGAGAAGCAGAAAGCTGTGGTTTTCTGCCATCTCATATCGATCCCCGTCTCTTCAGACAGTCAGCAGGATGATGGAGTCCCTCCCAATTTCTTCCTTCTAGGACATCTGTTTTTCACATAATACATTTAAGTACGATTTTAATATTATGTTTTGTTCAACACAGACAGTTCTATATGTAAGGAATAAAACACTCCATGTCACGCTGCTGTAGTAAAATACTGAGGTACTCTGACCATGTGATGTTGATTAGTTTCCTATAACAGCACGCCCTTTTACAACTAACAAGTAAAGATTACGTCAAAAAATACATTACATTACACACTAAACAACATTAGAAAAAAGACAAAGACAAAAATATCTTCCTTTTTCCGAAAAAAGCAAATTCAAGATGTGTAATATTTGAATATTTGGGGATGTAGAGTCAGGGCAGTTACACTGTAAAGTACTTTTCCACAACATTTAATACTGTTTCTTATTTTTCTGTTAATAATATGCATTAAGGACTTTTTCAGTAACTCCATGTCTAGTAAAATCAGTTACGTGTTGTTATACATTTTTACATTTTTTGTTTGTTATAACAGCACATCCTGAAGTGCGATTACAATTTATGTATTTGTTAAACGTCATACTTTTTCACATCATACTTCTTATCCGTTTATTGTTACGGTTAATGCTGTGGAATGTCTCAACAAGTTAGTTCCTGTTCTCATTTATGTTATAGCAGCTATAAACTGTCTTTATCTGGCTGTTAATGTTGAAATATAGTGTATTATATACTGCACATCACGTCTCTACACTGAACTTTGACCTAAGTTACGAGTTTCTAGTCAGCTTAGATGGCTGCAACCAAACAGTTCAGACAATCCCACTGAATGTTGTAAAATAGTTCCTGAAACTGTTTTACACAATAGCACAATACACAATAATCTGTCAAATATGTCGAGTAAATGTACTTTGGAGAAATATTTTCGAAGTTATTCCGCCTTTAAAATGGTTTACACAGCGTGTGTATGGCATCGTGCCCCCTCCCCCCTTCCCCAGCGTGGAGTGGTATGATCCGTTCTCATGGAAACGGTCGAGGGTACAGGCGCGCGAGCTGCGTGCGTGTGTGTGTGTGTGTGTGTGTGTGTGTGTGTGTGTGTGTGTGTGTGTGTGTGTGTGTTCACGCGCGTTGTTGTAGTGTTGTGAAATGCATTAATACTGTTTTTACTGCGTTAAATTCGATTATTTTATTACTATACTGTCAGGTAATAAATCATTACAGTTGTAAATTAAATTTACAACTGTAAATTTAAAAGAAAATCATTACAGTTGTAACCCGAGTGCGGAAATGACGTCAGCAGCTTTACCTGATATTCCAGAAAGCCAAAACTCCACCTGGCACGTGAGAGTTGAAAAAAAACAAACAAAAAAACAATAGGAATAGTTTTTAATATTTAATAATCAGGTTCATATGACTTACTATATGAGTATGCAGTGTAAAGTGCTAAAGCGTTAAAGGTTAGCAGTTAGACGCATTTATAGAAATAAAGATACACAGTAAATTACAGACATTATAAACATATTTACACACGTGACTGGTTTTCCCTGACGTGGGTGTAGTGCTATCAGGAGTACATCTTTGTATCTGTAGTGTGTATCTTTTGCATGCTGATGTGAATGTTGCAAACCTCTGAGACCTCCGAGACCTCATCCACAACCCTACCTCCTGAAACCATGTACCTCCTGAGACCATGTACCTCCTGAAACCATGTACCTCCTGAGACCATGTACCTCCTGAAGCCATGTACCTCCTGAGACCATGTACCTCCTGAAGCCATGTACCTCCTGAAGCCATGTACCTCCTGAAGCCATGTATCTCCTGAAGCCATGTACCTTCTGAAACCATGTACCTCCTGAGACCATGTACCTCCTGAAACCATGTACCTCCTGAAGCCATGTACCTCCTGAGACCATGTACCTCCTGAAACCATGTACCCCTCAACCCGTGGAAAAAATGGACAATCTGTTTAAGTGCGATTCTGTGTGTGCTAAGCACAGGTGAGTGGGCTACACAAACCACCTGTACTAACACACTCTTTTCTCTGAATGTACACTGAACACGTTTTATAGACGCTCCCTCACACAGACTCAGTCTTTATAATATATGTTTACTTGTGCATTTGTACGACAAATCATCCTGCACTATGCGCTGCTTCCCTCAGAGTATCTCATTTGCACAACTTCATCACATTTTCACTTACAGTATGTATGTAAGGTTTTTGTAACGTTTTGTACAGTATGTATAGTCAACCAAATTGTTTCTCTTATACTTCTATGTTCATATTTATGTTTAACTTGTATGAGGCACCGTGGTCCTGTGAGACACGACATTTCGCTCCACTGTATGTCCACACGTGTAGCAGAAGCACAATAAAGCTCGGCTTGACTTGACTTGACTTAATGGTACATATCTGGACCTTGTAATTTTACTTATCTATTTAATCATTTAAAAATACACTTCATGCAGAAAATATACACTACCTCTCCAGTGACAAGGGAAAGTACAGATTAGTATATTTTTTTCTGAGACTATGATGTCTGTAGTCTTACACACTAATCACTGACATTTATCCAGAGAAAGTGAATCAATATTTTTCATGCATCTGCTCATGTGCTGCTGTCTGGATTCCTCGTTCCCTCCTGTAGCCTGATGCAGTAAGTGGTAGTATGTGAACGCCCACAGTGATGGGTGTGGTCACATGATGATAAGCTGCAAACAAGATCAAGAAGAACGGTAGTACAGAGGTGAGAGGACAGTCAGACACCCGAATACGAACGTGCGGATCATCAGAGCAAGCAGAATTAAAAATGGATCCCAGCTACAGAAATGATAAATCAGAAAAGGCTGATCCTCCAGCGTACCAGGCAGATATGGGGTATCCTCCGGCCCAAGGGTTCGCCGCTCCTCAGGGTGGTTACCCTGCAGCCCAGGGGTACCAGGCTGCACCTTATGGAGCTCAGCCTTATGGAACCCAGGCGTACCCAGGTCAGTCTGCCGTCACCGTCCAGCCCACAGTCTACGTGACCTCGGCGACTCACATTAGCCCCGTCCCTGATTACCTGGGTTACTCCATCTTCACCATGCTGTGCTGCTGCTTACCTCTGGGCATCGCCGCTCTCATCTACTCCATCAACGTAAGTAGGAACAACGCACACAGACTTCTTCTAAACCTGAACGCTGAGACAACGATTTTATCTCCATGTCTGCCTGTTTATCAGCATAAATATTTATTTATTTATTTATAATCACCACTGCACCTTCTGTACACAAGTCCTCCATTTCCCTGTACAGATCACCTTCGTAGCTGTAGATCCTTATTTGTAATTTATTGTAATACTGTTTCATAATAATATTGCAAACTATTTCTATATCTATTTCTATTTTAAATGCTATAAAATGCTATTTTAAAATATTTCAGATGTAGACACAGCTACAGTTTTATGTACTATTTATAATTAAGAAATGATCAAACTAATATAATATAATATAATATAATATAATACTAGCCTGTTTCTAGACATTCTAGCATTTTCAAATCAGCTCAATCATATTATATTGTATTTGATTTTTAAAATAATATGATATAATATAATATAATATTGGAAGATAAAATTTCCAGACATTCTTCAGATTAAATGCTTTTTGTTCTGGAGTGTTTGTGTCACTTATACAGCCAGTGTGTTACATCTCACTCATTTACTACACGAGAGCTTATGTGACGTGATTCATGGAAGTACACGAAAGAATATTTGTTTTTCTCCTTCATGTTAAAAAGCCTTTTGCAGCGTGGTGAGCTGTAATTCTTGTTCAGACAGATTGATGGGGTTGTGCTTTTCATTTCATCGACTAGTTAGACATTATTATTATCTTATTGCTATAAATTAAATTACTTCCTCTTTTTTTTTAATCCACAAACTTTTGCAATCAGCTGTATTCAGCTGATTTGACGTCATATGAATTAAAAGGTGCAGTGCTGATGCGATGCAGTAAATAAAGTAATTGTAACTGTTGGGAAATAATGGACTTGAGGGCGGAAACCGGAAGGCCACTTCATCACGCCGCCTTTTAACGTGCTCCGCGTTCCTGCAGCGAGGATTTCAGTCATATATTTCATCACATGATGTCAAGGTTGATGTCCAGGGTTGCGTCAGGTGTGCTGCAACGTTGCTGAATTGATTCCCGTGCTGGGATTTTTTTTGTCCTGCAATATAATGAAAGTGTTGTGCTTTCCACACATCTTCCTCATTTCTAGTAATCACTGACTTTTTGACCTCTAAATATTAAAAATGGCATCTGAGAAAAGATTCTTCTTCATCTGAAGTGTGACACGGCAGCGGTGTCATGGCGGTTAACAAGGCTGCAAGGCGAGTTTTTCTTCTCAGGCTTCTTTCCTCTTCCCCTCACTCGTCTTATCTGTAGCTTTCCTGTCCGTCTGTGCCTCCGATAAGACGCTTCCAAATTTAATAATTTCCTGTTTAATGAGACTCGAAACCACGCTACAGTAGAGTTCCTCCTAAATAACAGCTGTAAATATAGACGTGGTTGTGACGTTCACAGTGACTGTGTTTACATACAGGAGATGAGGACCAGCTCTAGATATAAACTATACAAGTACAGGTGAAGAGCTTCGAGTAATGTTCTCATTGAACATCAGAGTGAGAAAGACGCCTGATCGCAATGGATTTTAACCGTGGAATGCTGGTTGGTGCAAGACAAGCTGTTTTTTTTTTAACGCTGGTGACTTTCTCACATTTCTAGAGATTAGACAGAATGGTATGAATAACAAAATACATCTAGTTGAGCGGGCAGAAATGCCAGACTGGTTCGAGCTGACAGGAAGAGTACTGTAACTCAAAATAACCACTCTTTACAGCCGTGGTGAGCAGAAAAGCATCCCAGAGTGCATCTTCAGCTGTCCGGTTTGACTATTACAAAGCACTGACACTGGAGACTCCTTCCATAAACATTTAATGTAATATATAATTGTGTGTGTGTGTGTGTGTGTGTGTGTGTGTGTGTGTGTGTGTGTGTGTGTGTGTGTATGTGTGTGAGTGATTTGAGGACAGAGGGAACAAATTGAGGACAGAGGGAACAAACAAAAAAAAAAAACGCCAATTTTTCTGCCGAATTTATAATATTTTCAGAAACCCTTTTTTTTCATACTAGTGTGGGTTTGTCGGTCACCTGTAAAGTGCAAATTTGCATTTAGCGATGCCTGAAAAACTCCATGCCAATAAAATATATGTGTGAAATATATATTAATCGTGTCAGGAAATGACATCTGAAAAATGCCCTACAAATATTGTTGAAAAAATATCTGAAAATATGACTCGTGAAAATCAAACCACACGCATTACACACACACACACACACACACACACACACACACACACACACATATATATATATATATATAAATCTAAATATATCACTTAAATTTCACACCATTCAGTGGGATTATTACGTCACTGTCACTACAGGATGATAATTGCTCTCCAGAACATTTTCATTTCAAGCCCCAACCTGAGGGAGGTACTGAATTATAACAGATAAGACTCTGAGTCACATCCTCTTCAGGTTTAAATTATCATGGTTGTGACACCACTGAGTCTTTTTTTATTCGGTACGATGAAGTCAGAGAGAGATGCTGTCCGTGTGCAGACACTCCTTCTTTTACTCTGTATTTAGTGTGATATCCAAATGCATGTGTGACGAAAAAGTCCGGAGTTCTAATCTCCACGTGGAAATAACCGATAAAAGGTAGAGTAATAGATGAATGGAAGATAATACGTTTAACACAGTAGTATTGTATTTCTGCCTCTGTTGGCGAGAGAAAGGGAACCCGTCACCTGTCGGCTGGCATTCAGGCCAGAGTAATCCCTGACCACGTCAGTGCTGGATGCACGAGCGAATGTTGAAAATGTCAGTCTGGTCATGGCGTAGTGACGGAAAAACAAACCTCCAACCGCAGAACACAAGAGTGGTTCCATAAAACCGTCTCTGCAGAGCTCCTGATATATATACACCTTTTAACACGATCACAAGATCAAAGCCAGACACGTCTGTGGTCAGGAGGAGGGAGAGAGAGAGGGAGAGAGAGAGAGAGAGAGAGAGAATGGATTACTGGAACCATTAGGTTGTAAACACGCCTTGCTTTTTTTCTTCTCTGGCTGATGAGCTCATGTCTAGCTAACCGTGGGCATGTATCTGTTAGCATGTTGTCTTTCCTTGCATATGTCTACGGGAATCTCTTGCCCCTTTTCTTTCTGATCATGAGGTGATTATAAAATAATTTTAAGAATTATTCATTAATTAATTATTCAGCCATCCAGACGTTTTGTGAGATTATGCAAATTTAGCAAAAAGACTTTTTTTTGTTTTTTTCCTTTTAACATTTTGTTTGGATTAATGTTTAACCTTTATTTGATCTGTCTTCACAGAGGGTGCCGATCACAACCGATAGCTTTAAGACTACACAGGAAGCCCGTCCTCTTGTAAACTTTAATTAAAAGCCAGCAGTGAAATTTTTATGGCCATTTTAACGAGTGCTTTGGGGTGGATTTTGTGTAGAAATAAAGGATCAGAATGTTTATTGCGCAACGCGCTCTTCGCTTACTCGTTAATGAACATGACTGACAGCTCAAATGGTTTTTTGAATCCCTGACAGTTTTACACCTCTACAGTAACTCGTTATTTTATGGTAAAGTTTGTAAATAAATTGTAAATATAAAGTTATATCATATTTGATGATTTTATATTCATTTTAGAATTTTCTTGTTTATTTATGCGAATAGCTAGCTGTGAGTGAACTTTAGCTAGCTAGCTGTGAGTGAACTTTAGCTAGCTAGTTAGCTGCTTTCTAGCACGACATGGCACACACTACCAATTTTGGAAAAGTCTTTTCCAGAATTGAAGTCAGAACCCAAACCTGTGCTTCGCTTTTTTTTAAAAACCAACCGTCACTGGTCCCAACCTGGAGCTTCCTTCCTAAAAACGTTATTTTTGAGAACGTTAGTTTCAGGACTGTAAGAACCTGACAGTTGCTTTGTCGAACGTTGGTCATGTTGCTAAACCATTAATCATTATTCAGGAAGCAGCTTGAACACAGCTCAGTATATACTCAGGTTCAGCTCTTTGCAACCACAACTTGTGCTTCCATTGTGAAATATCTGTTTTGTTTTGTTTCCCCCCCCCCCCCCACACACACACACACACCTCACGCAAAGTTGCAGAAAGAGTTCAATGATTCGTCTCACACTGAGCCAGAAGTTTATTAGTTGCACAGATTTAATAAACCGGCAGTTAATTAAATTACAGCTCATTATACTACATCATTGAATTATGCAGCATATTCAGAAATAAGACTGAAAATATAAATCACTGCATGAAATACTATTGATGATAACAATGGTGATGATGATGTCATCACGTTTCACACAAATTTGTATGGAAAGGCTTTAATTTCCCAACTCAAGCCCGATGTTAACAGCTGTATAGATTTCAGTTAATTTTGCTAGGAAATAATACGCAAATACACCCCTCATATACCACAGCAATTTCCCGACAATTACAGTTTTTATTTATTAAGGAAGACACTTTTTCTCTGTTTATAGTTACGTGTAATGTGGTGAAATGGTGATGAGACAAGTTAGTTCCTGTTCTCACGTTCTCTCTGTGAGATTATTCTTGTTACAAGACAAAAAAAAACCCTGTGAACTCGTCTGTCCTGAAGATGTGTGAAAACTTAAAGTTACAGCTTTACCTCTGACTGTAACAAAGCACTGAAACTGGAGACTCCTTCCCTCAATGTTCAATAAACTTCTCATCATCTTAAAAAACTTCATATGTTCCTTAAAGGAAAATCTATTTTTGTTTTTTTGTTTTTGTTTTTGTTTTGAAATGTTAATATCAAATTATACCCAGGTTCCTCCCTCTGTCTTATGTTTATACAGCCTGATTGTTTATACACACACACACACACACACACACACAATTATACAGGCTTGTCTTACACTGAAATATGTGAACAAGTGAACATATATTGAAAGAGTATATAAGATTAAAATATAGCGATATATGAACTATTATCCATTGTTGCTTCTTTCAAGCAATGAGAATGATCTAGTAAGAGATCTAGTAGATCCCGTCAGACACGTGATGTCTCTCTCTTCGCTTTTACAGACTCGGGACGCCAACTTGACCGGCAACAGAGACCTGGCGCTGAGAAACTCTCACGTGGCACGGCTCCTGAACCACATCGCTCTGGGGCTCGGGCTCACCGCCTTCGTCATCGGCATCATCTTCGTCATCATCTCGGCTACGGCTGTGTGGAAAGTATCCAATTATAACTGAAACTTCAGAGAGATTTACCAAGACACAATTATTCATAACAAGATTGTTTTTTTTATAGTGCATTGATTCATTTTGTACGTACTGCATCAGGCGAAAGTCTGTTCGCTTTTATGTCAAATAATCGTGAGCATCTAAATATGATGTGAGAGCAGAGACGTATGTAAATACATAAAGAGTTCAGTGCACGTTTGTGCTTTAGCATTTGTAGCATAAACATGCTTCTGTTCCTATTCCTGTATTTCAGTGTATGATAATGTATTTCAGTCTATAATCATTAAATAATTAATAATTATACAGCAGCAACTTGTTTGTTATAAACTGCTTTCCAGTTTTAGTTATTGTTAAATAACCATACCTAATAAAATGGCAACTTGGAGTGTATTCTTTATTTTAGTCTTTATTTTATATTTCACATTCATGGTCATAGAAAGAAGTACTGAGTGAAGTAAAAGCTGTGAAATTTTATTTTAAACCCTTGAAGCATTTCCTCTAATACTCCCATTTAAGGAGACAGGTGTGAAGTGTTATTTATTTATTTATTTATTTATTTATTTATTTATTTATTTATTTATTGTGAAATAATCATCTTTCAAGTGGATTTACCCCCATCGCTAACGTTAATGCTAGCTTCACAGCTTCTGCGCTAACACACATTGGCAACCCGCTTAATGGTTAACGGTGTAAACAAAACAATTGCACTTCTTAAGGCAACGATTTGATATTTGTCGATCACTGAATCTGCGACGATCCGATCCGATCCGATCCGATCCGATTTAGCATCCTCTGATCAACAGGTGACCAACTTTGTTCATTCAGGAATGATGAGTATGAAGAGAAGGAATATGTTAAAAGTATCCGAGTTGTGGAAAAAGCTCAGCTAGCTATCCTGTTAAATTACTTACACATCACTTTAAAAATATCAGCTATATTTACAGGCTAGTGATCTCTCCTTTTCATCCATTTCAGTCGTGTTTTTTTTTAATCAAAGCATCGATCCAAATCGTCAGATCGTCACACCCTTTTTCACAATTAGAACAGAACTGACAAATACGTAGAAAAAAATATGGCTCACGGTGACAAATAAAAATGGTTAACACAAAAGGACCTGGAAACAAAACACAAAAAAAACACAATCCTACACTAACACAACTGATATAAACCAGTAAAGTCATGAGGATGCTCACGGAGGAGGCTCACGAGTGTGCAAATTATACGATATGCGCTTGCTCACGGAAGCACGGCGATGCTACAGCGTAAGAGCTCATCAACATTTCGCAGAATGGATCTTATGTCACGCTTATACACAAAATGTTCCATGATATTGAAATGAGGCAAAAAATCAATACACATCACAAATTAAAATCAGACTAAGCTCCTCTTTACCCGCTCACTGACTTTTGTTGGATGCTGAGGTTGTTCCAAATTCCTTCATTTTTTTAATAATGGATTTAATGATTGTTCAAAGTTTAGGTTTTTTTTTTATATCCAAGTCCTTGATTTTTGCCCAGAACTTTGTCCTGAACTTGTTTTGATCCCTTCTTGGTCTTCATGGTGCTCTTTGTCCGGGTAACAAACTCTGAGTTCTTCCAGGAACTGAGATCACATGACACTTTAATCGCTTACAGCTCATATCTGTTCAACTAATCATGTGACTTCTGATGGCAACTAATTTAGGAGTTTTACTGAGACAGGGTGATTTCTATAAGTCTAACAATCCGACGATTTGGATCGATGCATCGATTTAAAAGGCAGCGATCGAAAGAAATCGATGCAGCAATCATAAATTGAAAAAAATTGTCAAAAAAGGGCAGATAAAATGTGTAAAAAATAACCACAAATTCTGAACAAAATCATCGAATAGAGGCTACTAAATCATATCATATCACTTGGTGTGGAAGCCTGAGGTTGCAATCACAACATTTACTTTGCAAACTATACTGAATTAGTCGTCCATTCAAATCTTGACGTATAAACAAGTTCAGTTCAGTCCAGTTCAGTTCCTCTATGTGGAAAAGTTCAACGGGGTGAATATTTATGCAAGACTCTGACGTGGAAGTGATCTCGTTCTCGTTCACATTCACGTCTGTCATTCACGTTGTCGTGGTGCCTTTTTTATGTGTATCGCAGCTCTCACTATCTTCCACACAGACAGACGCAAACTGATAAGATTACAAGTGAAGACTGAAGAGCGCAGAGCTTCTCCACCTTCATGGCTGGAAATCAGTCTCTGATGAACTTATAAATATGAACAAAACATTCGGCACTGAAACTCAGACACTGATCCAAACTCTTCACTCCCATTTTGCACGTTACATGGCCTCGTTTTTGTTTTTTTCTTTATTTCCAATCACATGAGTTGCTGGTAAACCTGGTGACACTGCTGGTAAACTGGTTTATTGCAGACCATCTGGTTTATGATTATGACACCATAAAAACACATAAAGACACACAGTCTGTAAATTAAAACAATAAATCAGCTTTAAAGTATGTCTCATCGTTAGGAGGGTTCTGTGTTTGGAATGTGTCATTTGCATTAACTATTAACTTCGTAGTAAAAACTGTTCATACAATTCTAAACTTTAGCTTTAAACATCCAGCACATCGTCTCTTCATGTCCATTATTAGAACTATGAACAATATTCATGACAGCTGACATGCAAACCTTCATGTCATGCTTTTTTACACTTCTAGTTATTCTCTAGATTTTACATGCAACTTCTAAAAAAATAAAAACGTATAGTATATGCATACTTAAAGTTCAGCTTTACCTCTGACTTTTACAAAGCACTGACAGTGGAGACTCCTTCCATCTATCCATTTCCCATACTGCTTATCCTACACAGGGTTGCAGGGAGGCTGGAGCCTATCCCAGGGGGGTTGATTGTACCCCATCACAGGGTACAATCACACACACACACACACACACACACACACACACACACACACACACACACTACGAACAATTTGGAAATGCCAATCATTAATATAATGATTGGCATTCATTAATATAATGATAAAGCCAGCGCATTAATATAAACCTGTGATTTGCAGCTGCACTAATCTCTTCACTGGTAACACCAAACAGTAGTGCTGTGGTGTAATTTAAAATATGACATGCATCCAGGAAACTGATAATAGAGGTGACAGTGATTAGCTAAAGGAGGACTGAACGTCTCACCGCGACTTAAACTACGTCTTTACCGAATCTTACGCACACTGGATGCCCTGAGCAAACAAGAGCTGTGACCACTTACATGGGAAATGGTTCTTATCTCACACAGATTGCATGAATTACACCATGAGAGCAAACACACACACACACACACACACACACACACGCATGGAGCGACTTCAGTTTTGCCTTGTGGCCGCTAGATGATTGTGTTTTATCACTCAGCAGACTGGATTACACAAGCAGGCATTAAAAGCTTTAACCGGGATCAAAATAATATTTAAAATAAATATAATAAAATAAACTCACTTGCAGCTGATAAATAAAATTCTAGATTCTGATTGGTCAGAAGCTGTTGATTCATTTTCTATAACAGCAGCATCACAGCATCCACAATAATTAAATGCAACTCTAAAGTACGACATCTCGTTCTTTAACAAATATAAACACTTAATTATACAATTATATTCCCCTAGATGTCCGAACAGCTGAGTCACTGGCAGTCTTCAAACGACGTCTAAAGACTTACCTCTTCATAAAGTACNTGTGTGACCTAGTGAGCCAATAGCAGAATGTATTTCTGATAGACTTCAAAGCACTTCTGTAAGTCGCTCTGGATGAGGGCGTCATTGATAGATGTAAATGTAAATGTAAGAAGAATAAAACCCTTGGGGGCATGCTGTGATAGGAAACTAATCAACATCAGGGTAGTAACAGTAATTCCACTTCATTGCAAGTTTAAATTATTGCACTCGCACTAATAAGTTATCGCTTCTGTAGGAACGGCTCACTCACAGGCACTTGTCTGACGCTCCACTGGTGTGTTTAGCATTTTTTTGGAAGGAGTCTCCAGTGTCAGCAGCAAAACTTAAAGTAAATTTATATTCTCAGACATCTTCAGGGCAGAGGAGCTTACACTTTGGTAACATGATAAGCTGTGTTTGTTTGTTTGTTTGTTTGTTTGTTTGTTTGTTTGTTTGTTTGTTTGTTTGTTTGTTTGTTTGTTTGTTTGAAGTAGCGTAAGAGAGAACAGGATTTTGCTTCGTAACCATTCCAGAACAATAAATGTAGCTATAAACGGATAAAAAGTATGATGTGTCTTTGGTTAATGAATAAAACATTGCAATCGTTGGTGAAGTGCTGTGGTGTAAGAGGAATAAAACACTTCAAGACGTGCTGTCAGTGTGTAACAGGAACTCCGCTTCATCACACCTCCCTGCCACTGATTGTTTTACTGTAACAGCACAACACACGGTGGTTTGTTCCTTATTTAAGAAAGAAAAAGAGGATCAGAGGATTTTATTCTTCTCTATAAACAAGTGTAAGAAACAGCAATAAAACTACAACAATGTGTTCGTGAAGACAGACGTAAATGTTTGGTCATACAGTGACCTTCTACTTGTGATGAAAGTTAAAAACGAACACATTTGTTCTCAAACAAAAGGGAATTTATTCGGTATCAGAGCTGCTGATAGTGATAACGCAGAGACAAGCAGCAGGCACTTATGTGACGAGGGTGACATTGGAAAGGCAGCGCGGTTCATGCCGAAGGCCCGGTGAAGGACACGAGGCAGCCGTATATAAACCTGTCTCAGCTGATAACACACTCCTGTGCGTTCTCCTTGGGGTTTTAAGAACAAGGTGTCTGTGGGATACCAGGACATTTTCACCATTTCAGGCGAAAAGAGCTTCGAGGTTTGGACATCGATCGATTTGGACAGCCAGTTGAGCATCATGAATAAAACGGTAAGCAAAACAAAATAGAAATCTGGAATAAAATCTCAGAAATGAAATAAAGATGAAATCTGGGGATGTAGTTTTATACAGAGCCGGCGCGTGTGTTGCTTCTGACTAACGAGTGTTTCTTATACTCTTCGCAGGACTCTTACGAGATGTTTGTGGAGATGGATAAAATGGACGGGGACATGGATGTGAAGATCAAGAAAAAGAAAAAACAGAAGAAAAAGGAGAGATTGGAGAACATGAAGAAGGAGATGGACATTGTGAGTGGCAGGAAGTCTTCACGCCTGTACGCGGAGGAAGATTTAAACGTCTAAAAATGTTCTCTTAATGGTTTGTTTGTGCAGGACGACCACGAGATCACGATCGAGGAATTAGAGACGAGATACACGACGAGCATTACGAAAGTAAGATTCACTTCCCTACAGACTCGCAGATTTCACTCATCTAAATTTAGGATAGCTTTTTAGGAAATCCAAATATTTTTTCAAATAGAAATAAAAAATGATGAAATATTGCAAAAGACATAAAAGGCATTTAACCCTCAGTGATCTAAGCCTAATATTTTTATCCATTTTTTAATACCTAAGTTCAACGGTCAATAAAAATGTCCCAAATACATATGTGGGGTTTTATATTGTGTATAGCAGAGTAAACGCTGTGTGACTGTTATAGCATGTCAAGTGAAAATGAGAAAGAATTGGTTCTTTTTTAAATTAATTAATTAATTAAATTTATGTGTTCGATTGATCTAACACCTTTCTGACAGCCGAGGTTGCGTGTATCAAAAACATTTAAAAAAATAATCATTTTCTATTTTTGCGAAATGCAACAGCTAATAGATGATCAGAATATTAAAAAATAAATAAAAATGGCCAATTTTTTTAATTTTTATCCTAAAAGAGTATACATCTACTATGCAAAAAAAAAAGTTTGAGGAAATCCAACAGCTAAAAGACGATCAGGATCAGAATATTTAAAAATGAATAAATAAAACTGACCAAGTTTTATACTATATCTACTAAAAATGGCTTTCTATATGTTTTTCAAATTTCTTGCATTTAAATTCAGGGATAAAATGTTTTTATGGACCACAGTGTTAAAGTTTTAATGAATAAATATCTCCTTTCATGCATTCACGAATTTTCAAAAATATTTATTAAAAGTGTACAATGCCTTTGCTTGAGTGTATTTATTTATTTATTTATTTTATATTTACTTCCTTGTTTCTTTATTTTATTTTATTTTATTTTATTTGATGTCCATTTTATGTCATTTCCTGTTGTTGTTATTACACCTTGGATAGTTAATAACATGTTAATAGCACTGGGCTTTGTGCTGACGCTGCTGTGTAACCTGTCGCACCGTGTCGCAGGGCCTGACCTCGAGGATGGCGGAGCAGGCCCTGGAGCGCGACGGCCCCAACGAGCTGAAGCCACCCAAAGGGACGCCCGAGTACGTGAAGTTCGCCCGGCAGCTGGCTGGAGGTCTGCAGTGTCTGATGTGGGTCGCCGCCGTCATCTGCTTCATCGCTTTCGGCATCGAGTGTGCGAAGGGTGACATCGCCGGCTATGACGATGTGAGAATTCTGAACATCTGAACATCGTTTTTATACCTTAACATTAAATCACGCTTAAGCGGTTTTAAATTTGAGTTAGGTAAAAGCTGACGTGTGGAGATGTGCACGTGCGACTCACCACGTGTAGTCATTCATCTCCTGTGGGTTATATTATTATATTATACTATAGTATACTGCATATTATTATTATATTATATATATTTTCAGAAACAGAACCAAATAAATTCATTAGAAAATATTGAAGGAAGATATAAACACACAAAAATAACTCTAGCTCATGGTTTGGTGACACGGTACATTTCAGAGTCAGATTTAACCCAGCACAGTGATGGTTAAAGATCTGATTTAGCGTAGCCAGTCCGCCTGTCTGCATGTTTTGAGATGTTGGAGGAAACCGGAGGACCTGGAGGAAACCCATACAGACCCATGCACAGACACTCCACACAGTTCAGGCTCAAACCAAGGATGCCCTTCCTGACGCAACCCTCCCAATTATATCCGGGCTTGGGACCGGCACTGAGAGCGCACTGTTGTGCGCAACCCAGGTTTCTGAGGTTGGTTCCCTGGCCAGGAATCAAACCCAAGTCGCAGCAGTGAGAGCACTGTGGCCTAACCACTAGTCCTCCTAGTGAATCTAGTGATACTAGAGAACCATACTAGTATAACACAGCAAAATAAACCTCGAGTTGGGGAAAAAAGAAGCCATAGGTTCAGCAAAAGAAAAGAAAAAGAAGCTTCAACTTGGACAAAAGAAGTGTCAGCTCTAGGGTTGGGGTAAAGAAGCCTATGTTTGAGCAAAGAAAGCCTCATGATGTGCAAAAGAATCCTCAGCTTGGGCAAAGTGTCTGCATGGAGGATAGAAACCCCAGTTTGGGTAAAAGAAGCCTCTGCTTGGCCAAAATATCCTCATGGCATAGAAGCCTCAGGTTGGATGACAGAAGCCTCAGGCTGGATGACAGAAGCCTCAGGCTGGATGACAGAAGCCTCAGGTTGGATGACAGAAGCCTCAGGCTGGATGACAGAAGCCTCAGGTTGGATGACAGAAGCATCAGGCTGGATGACAGAAGCCTCAGGCTGGATGACAGAAGCCTCAGGTTGGATGACAGAAGCCTCAGGTTGGATGACAGAAGCCTCAGGTTGGATGACAGAAGCCTCAGGTTGGATGACAGAAGCCTCAGGTTGGGAAAAAGAAGACTTTTGAAGTTTTCTACAAGAACACATTTACTTACCATTTATAGCATGTGCGAAAAATGATCTGTTTGGACAGAAGAAACCTCAGGTTGGGCGAGTGTGAAAAAAAGGAAAACCAGAATGAACAGATAAGACAATACAGTGATTATTTTAATTGCACATCT
>CM074966.1:1140329-1169255 GCA_037577455.1 Pangasius macronema | reverse complement strand
AAAGAAGCCATAGGTTCAGCAAAAGAAAAGAAAAAGAAGCTTCAACTTGGACAAAAGAAGTGTCAGCTCTAGGGTTGAGGTAAAGAAGCCTCTGTTTGGGCAAAAGAAGCCTCATGTTGGGCAAAAGAATCCTCAGCTTGGGCAAAGCCTTTGCATGGAGGATAGAAAGCCCAGTTTGAGTAAAAGAAGCATCTGCTTGGCCAAAATATCCTCATGGCATAGAATCCTCAGGCTGGATGACAGAAGCCTCAGGTTGGATGACAGAAGCCTCAGGTTGGATGACAGAATCCTCAGGTTGGATGACAGAAGCCTCAGGTTGGATGACAGAAGCCTCAGGTTGGGCAAAAGAAGACTTTTGAAGTTTTCTACAAGAACACATTTACTTACCATTTATAGCATGTGCAAAAAATGATCTGTTTGGACAGAAGAAACCTCGGGTTGGGCGAGTGTGAAAAAAAGGAAAACCAGAATGAACAGATAAGACAATACAGTGATTATTTTAATTGCACATCTGAGATACAGACACTGGAATAATAAGTGCTTTAGCGCTAGAACACTCTGTGCAGTCTGTTACTGACTTTCTCTGTTTTAAACTTCCTGTTCATCCTCTTCATTCATTGTCTGTCTCTCTGCAGCTTTATCTGGCCATCACCCTCATCGCTGTGGTCGTCGTGACAGGCTGTTTTGGCTACTACCAGGAATTCAAGAGCACCAACATCATCGCCAGTTTCAAGAATCTGGTCCCACAGGTGAGATAACAGCACATCCTGAAGTCTTACCGCAGCAATTTGCCAGTTTACACTCTCTGTTTGTATCTGTTTAGAGGTAATGTTCTCAGCAGTCTCACCAACCTTGAAGTCAATAAGACAAAGAAAAGCAAACCTGCCTCTTGTCATGGTACAGAGAAACCGGGTGTGTGAGCAGGATCTCAAAAATGAGACAAAAAACAAACCTAAAGCATATCGTGTTTTCTCTCCAGCAAGCCATGGTTATCCGAGACGGCCAAAAGACCCAGATCAACGCCAACCTGCTGGTGGTGGGCGACCTGGTGGAGATTAAAGGAGGAGACAGGGTTCCTGCTGACGTCCGTATCATCACATCACAGGGCTGTAAGGTGTGTGACCAGAACGCTGTTACAGAGTGCTGGAGAGCAGAGCAAAGGTGGCTCAGGTACTGATCTGGGATCAGAAGAAGACCACCAGTGTCTGGTCTTTGAGCAAGTTCCTAAACCTTCTCAGTTCAGATGGATAAAAGTTCAAAACAAGTTCAAAAATTAAAAAAAAAAGTACAACTACAAATTCTTCTTTCAAGTTAAATTCATGAAATATACTGTAAACTCTTTATTTATTAAAATTTAGATATTTTATAATTTATATTTTAACATTTTAAAAATGTGAAGAAAGATACACACTGATTAACAGCAGATGAATTACGGTGGCAGTTATTCGGTCTCGTTCTTGCTGTTAAAGTTTAGATCAGAAGCTGTGAAATGTAGTGATGTGTGAAAACGGAGTGAGGAGAAAGTAGAGGTGTTGAACTGAATTGAACTTGCCAGCGATTGCAATTTATTGGCACTAAGTACTGTTTATCTGTTTATTGCTGTTTTCTTGAAGAAGGAATTACTTTTTGTCGAACTTTGTGCAAACTTTTCATCACACTTTTCATAAGAGCATGTTTACCGAGACCTGTGCCTAAAACTTTGAGTCCTTCAGCCCACACGACAAGTTACTTCCTGTTATTGCACACATTATAGCAGCTTTAAACAGTCCTTCCCTCATGTTTGGAGAGACGCCTGAATACACAACACCTATGTCACATGACAGAATGAAATATTTTGCAAACGGTTCTGCAATCTTCAAATACTTTCTTTTCAGGCCTGGGTCAGGAAATAATAAATTCCCCACACCATTCCACCACCACCACTATCAACTGATGACACAAGGCAGGTTGGGTGTGTGGATTTATACCGCTGATGTGGAACAAAAGGGGGCCATGCATTTAAAAAAAATTTTTATATGTCTTGCCTTGATCAGAACTGATCTCAAAGCAGTTTAAAGAGACACAAAACATCCCATTATTCTCATTTCCTTCTCTCAGGTGGATAATTCATCTCTGACTGGAGAGTCGGAGCCGCAGACCAGGAGCCCAGAGTGCACACATGAGAGTCCACTGGAGACCCGCAATATCGCCTTCTTCTCCACAACCTGCTTAGAGGGTAACACACACACACACACACACACACACACAGAGTACTGTGCAAAAGTCTTGGGAAAGAGGGACCAGAAACAACCTGGAAGCAGCTCATGAACTGATTCTCAACAACATGATGATGATGGAGTGTCACCTCTGCTTGGACAGGTGTAGCTACAGGGATTATCATCAACACTGGTGACCGCACCATCATCGGGCGCATCGCCAGCCTCGCCTCAGGAGTGGGCAACGAGAAGACCCCGATCGCCATCGAGATCGAGCATTTCGTCGACATCATCGCTGGTCTGGCCATCTTCTTCGGCTTCACGTTCTTCGTGGTCGCCATGTTTATCGGTTACGCCTTCTTGGAGGCCATGATCTTCTTCATGGCTATCGTGGTAGCTTATGTGCCTGAGGGACTTTTAGCTACTGTCACTGTAAGTACAAAAAAAAATTATTACTCTAGATTCTAGCTAACTGACTCATAAGCCGCTCTCTTTTTCCATTATAATTACTTCAACAAGCAGAGGTCAGACGATCATCTAACAAAATCCAGGAAAGTGTTTGGTCTTATATTGTTGTGTCGAGTTTGACGAACCATTTCAGACACACACACACACACACACACACACACACAGTAGTGCTGGCTGTGATTGGGGACAGGTGTGCGTGATTAGAAGTCCAGTGACTGTGAATGTGACAATGTGCCTGTGCTATGGGAAGTGTATTTTGAGGCGGTCATGTTTATAGGCTGCAGTGCATTCTGGGAAATGGAGTTTGTTGCCGTTACCTGGCAACTGGACTTCTTCATTTTCTTGATTTTAGAAATGATTTGATAGTAAATTCGGAGAAACGTTACATAATGGGACAATACCTGTTTTATTTTCTAGTAGTTTTCTAGTAATTGTGAATTCTATGTTGTCCCATACATGTCATTTTAACTCCAGATAACAGAAATATTAACAAGAGAAGGGAGAGATGAAGGTCGTGCGCCTTCTCGAACTCACCTACTTATTTAAAAAGTCGACTTATACACTGTTTTATCTCACCTTGTTACTCCAAAGTCAAAATGTCCTGTACACAATCTCCATTATGTGAAAGTGACCTTTAAATATTTACGCAGATATGAGTGCAAATAAGAGCAGGAGGTATCATAAACCTGAGTTATATAAGAAGCCTTTATTTACACATTTGATTTTTATATGTTGGATATATTTATGTGCCTTTACAGTGTAAACTGTGTATTTCTGAAGGTGTGTCTGTCCCTGACCGCCAAACGTCTGGCCAGGAAGAACTGCGTGGTGAAGAATCTGGAAGCCGTGGAGACTCTGGGCTCCACTTCTGTCATCTGCTCGGATAAAACAGGAACGTTGACGCAGAACCGCATGACTGTGGCTCACCTGTGGTTCGACAACATGATCCATGCTGCAGACACAACCGAGGACCAGTCAGGTGGGGAATCCGGTCTCAGAAACGTCATTTCAACCTTCCAATACATCAAAACTACATTATAAGCTTTTTCTTTTGTTACTTTTTTCCCCAGAGACCTAGAATTAACTCACTAATTACTGTTATTATTTATGCGAGTGGCAATAATTTTAAAACTAGTGTTTTAAAAAGAAAACTTTCATTATTATAAAGATATTGTGGTAAAACTGTGTTCCGATAAATATCCATCAATTTCATTTAGGGTGCCAATAATTCTGGAGTGGACTGTATCTATGAGAATATCTCACTGCGTTATATTTGTGTTGGTCCAGGTCAGAGTTTTGACCAGTCCTCGGAGACATGGAGGGCGCTGGGACGAGTCGCGAGTCTGTGCAATCGGGCGTTTTTCAAACCCAATCAGGAGACAGTGCCGATCCCCAAGGTGAGGAAACGTCGGTGAAGAGTAAATAAATCACACACATCCACAAAACCACGCTGAAAGAAACGAGACAAGACTTTTTAGTCTCTACATTAAGGGACATATTCAGAAATAGCGTCTTAAGTTAAAAGGTTCTGTCAGTATTTATGTGCAGAAAGTTCTGTGTATAGTCTCGGCCCAATGCAGGGGTGACTTCAGAGAAAAGACACACGCGATAAATCTAGGAATTTTAGAGGACACACATCCTCATGCCTTCGAAGTTGGCAAATTTTGCCCTAGTTGAAGCGTGAGACAGGGTTTTTCAACAGCGTCTAGATAGACCACCGCTTTTAAACGTAAAACACTCACCTCTGTGTTTAAACAAACAGTCAGGGATAGAAAAAGCAGACTGAAGAAGGAAATGTTTGTCTTTACTGTAAAGACTAATGCGATGATATACGAACACAATGGCTACGATGGTGAGAATTGAAATAAACATCTAATAATATAGTGTAGTCTGGTATATTGCCAATATATTGTGTCTCTATTTTAGAAAAACTCCGCCCACTTGTGTAGCTCTCATTGTAATTTCTTTCTGTAGTTGCATCTGAGGCCTGAATACTGATGTGTGCAATTTCAGTATTAAATCCTCACCATGTGTGGTTAACCCTTTCAGCGACAGACGAGCCGTGAAACAGATCCAGTTTGAGTTGTTTCTAAGAATGCAGTTGTATGTTTTACTTTTAAAACGCCAAAAAAAAATGTAATCCATATTAATGCTTGGTGAGGAGCATGTCTGCTCTTGCCAGGATGTGAGAAGATGTTCTGACCTTTATTCTGAGCAAATGGGAAGAAACTGACTCCACCTGCAACTAGTACACAAGCACTGTAATTACACTGAATTACAATTCCATAACATTTAGTAATGTAATGATCTGGGTGGCAAGATGTCGATTATGAGACGTGAATCACGTTACAGTTATTTGTTTTACAGTTCTGTTGTTTTCTTTTGAATATCATTGCTGCTTTGTACAGAGAATAGTGGTGGGCGATGCTTCAGAGACAGCGCTGTTAAAGTTCACCGAGTTAACCATCGGAAACATCATAGACTACAGAGCGCGATTCAAAAAGATCTGTGAGGTGCCCTTCAACTCCACCAACAAGTTTCAGGTATGGATAAGATCAAATCTGGGGAAAAGGTTATTTTCTCTCTGCCTTCAGGACCAGACAGTCCCAACGGTCTAGACGTACTTGGTTGTGACTTTCTAAGGGGAAGTTAAGTAGTATTTTATATAACTAATATTTAAATCTTTATTACACACAATTTCCCCAAATTTCATCAAGGTCATAAAATGATCTCATATTGTTCTAAGAAAAAAAAATAGCTATGAAAATGAATCTATTAAATCACAGTTTCCATGGCAACGTAAACGTGTGTTTATGACGATTTTGGGATGAGTTTGGAATAGGGTTTGCGTTTGAATGTGAAGTAAGGACTAAAACACGGTGTGTGTCACGCTGTTATCGTAAAATAATGAAGGACAGGGTGGTGTGATTAAGCAGAATTATTCTTAACACCCAAAGTTGATTATTTTCCTATGACAGCACATCCTACATGTGTTTTATTCCTCTTATATCACAGCAATTTGCCACTTATTACTATTTTTAACTGTCACGCTCACAGCCCGTACAGGTCCCTGTGAATGAGCTGTAGAAACTGTAATGTATTAGAACGAGAGCAATGCAGTTGCACTACTGTCAGAGCTGCTGATATAGAAAATGCATCAACACTTTCTGATCAGACTCCAGAAAGCACCAGGCCGTCCTCCTTCCAGTCACTAGGGTCCCTTTGGGTTTTACACAGGACATTTGGAATTAAACCTCAAACCTCCACCTTTCTTTTATAGCAGTTCAGACAGCACACGTTTACTTTCCCCCTCGATTCTCTGCCTCATTGTCGCCCCCTTGTTGTGTCCAGCTGTCAATACACGAGCTGGAGGACCCGCTGGACCTGCGCTACCTGCTGGTGATGAAGGGGGCACCGGAGAGGATCCTGGAACGCTGCTCCACCATCCTGATTAAGGGTCAGGAGCTGCCACTGGACGAGCAGTGGAAAGAAGCCTTCCAGACTGCGTACATGGACCTGGGAGGACTGGGAGAGAGAGTGCTGGGTAAGACGGCATGGGACGCTGTGTTCGCTCTCAAGCTTCTCTCAGGAAACTTTACGTATTATAGAGATTTTAATTTTTTATTGGTCTATTTAGTCTCACTTCATACACTGTTAGCAATTTACTATTTATATTGCTAATAACTCAAATAATTATAACCTATATGGCGTAATTTAAAGTACATTTTAGAAATGGCCCAGGCCAAGACTGTTGATATCAAACCTCCACAACACAGACATCCCCAGTAATTAATATATAAATATGAATAAAATGAATATAATGAATAAATTGATCAAATGAATTATAAGAAATAATAATATGAATAATGAAAGTATGAGCTCTCCAGTATTAAATATTCAGAAACTCATACGTGCACGTTTGTTTGTGTGAGAGTGTGTTCTCTATTTTTATTTATTTTAACAATTTATTTTTAAGAAGTCAATTTAAGCATTCTTTTCATTTTAAACATTAAAAGTTCAGGGTTAGCTTTGGGTGAATGTGACTTAACTTCATACATATTCAGACATATTTTAATTCCATGCAATGAAATGTTTGTTTGTTTTATTTTTTGTAATTCAGTGTCCATTCAAACATCATCATCATCATCATCATCATTATTATTATTATTATTATTATTATTATTATTATTATTATTATCATTATTTACTCCTCAGGTTTCTGCCACTTGTACCTGAATGAGAAGGAGTTTCCTCGTGGCTACAGCTTCGACACAGATGAAATGAACTTCACCACATCTGGCCTTTGCTTCGCCGGCCTCATCTCCATGATCGACCCTCCTCGTGCCACTGTACCTGACGCTGTGATGAAATGTCGTACGGCTGGCATCCGAGTAAGTCCAGTTCTGCATCATAACTTCACAGCTAAGATAAAAAAAATATACCATCAGCTGAGAAATAACCAGCAAATTGACAAATATATAATCAACTAATTTTTTTAAAATATTATAAGTACATGTCAAACATTTTACTTTATGAATTTTTAGGATTTAATTGTAATTTAATTTATTTTATATATATAATTGTATTATATATATATATAAATTAATTTATTAATTATGTATGATAAAATAAACTAAATTAATATTATATACAAAATTTTAAAATATTTTTAAAAACATAAAAGGTAATTAATAAAATACATTTTAGCATAATATTATTTTATATACTGTAAATAGTCTATAATTTATTGGTATTTAATATAATACTTTGATTTGCAGGTCGTCATGGTTACCGGTGACCATCCGATCACGGCAAAGGCCATCGCTGCGAACGTGGGCATCATATCGGAGGGCAGCGAGACGGTGGAGGACATCGCCAACAGACTGCGCATCCCCGTGGAGCAGGTTAAGAAGAGGTGAAGCATGACTCAAGCGTCATAAAGCTGTTANGTCACGTCACAGGTGTCACGTCACAGGCGTCACGTCGCTGTCATCACAGCAGCGCACCGATAATACGGTTAGATCGTAAGGCATAAAACATTCCAGGATTTTCTTCTTTATAACTTACGGCTGTTTATAGTCAGGTCCAAAATTACTGGCACCCTTCATTAGAAGTAGCAGCCTGGATCCAATACACTGGGAACAAACGTTTTAGTAAAATTTAGACACACGAAGATTTTTCTTGTGTTACAAAAACAGTTTATGTTTATTTTCTACATTGGAAGCCCAGTTGAGTCGCCATGACTGGAGATTTCAGAAAGAATTTCAACAGTGAAAGAATAATAGCTAAAGTTTTAGTAGCTAGCTAATATGAAAGCTGAGATGGCCTCTCACTGCACAGTCCTCATCTCGTGCTGCAAGTGGCCGGCGGTGTGACTGGGCATACGTGATACACACGTGAGTTATACAGGGACGTTGGTGTTGGAAGAAGGTGAAAGATCGGCAGTAAAGCTGGCTAAAGTTAGCTGAAGTTGGCAATCATGGTTTTCACTGTGATTCTTTGTTCGACAGAGACGCTCGTGCTTGTGTTATTAACGGAGGTCAGCTGAAGGACATGACCAGCGACGAGTTAGACGAAGCTCTGAGGAATCACCCAGAGATGGTGTTTGCCCGCACGTCTCCCCAGCAGAAACTCATCATCGTGGAGAGCTGCCAGCGTCTGGTGAGTCCGGCTAGCCGGTTAAACCAATAACCAATATTAATATCACTAACAGAGGAATGCAATTAAAACAAACAAAGCCGAGACTCCTTTTGTCTGGCTTTTAGCACTTGGTGAAAGTTCTCACATTCTAGCATCCAACCAATCAGGAAAAGAGGGCGGACCTACACACCTGTCAATCATGTTGCCTATATGGCATCCTATTGGCCAGTAGGTAGGGTGTAGTGCTACATAAACATGATGATATAAGTGTAAATTATGTCGTGTTTCTGAGAAATCACAATTATCCTGATGGCTTTTTTAACATTTTTTAATAACAACTGATGTTAAAATTCTGTACTGAATCTTTTAAACTGTAAAAATGTACATTTTTGAGTATTTTTATAAACATTTTTATAGACATTTATTTTTTTTTTACTGTTTTTCACTGCTGTTTTGCTGACAGTCTGTTGGCATTCCTATCCAATCATGATGCATCTCATCTATCACAGAAATAGTATTGTGATATGATGTTTTTTTAAATCGTCCGTCCGATTGTCCCACATTTTCGGCAATACAAGATGGGATACTCGTCTCTACTCTTCCCTAAATTGGAAAGAAGTACAGACTTGATGTGTTTAAACCTTCACCCTTCTTGTTTTAAGGATATGAGCGTTTGTATAGAAGCAAGAACAACCTGAAAAATATTTTTTGTGTGACCAAAGATTATTTACATCATTTTTTTATTAAATTATAGTAACTGAAATGTCGACTTGGTGCTTGGTTTCGGGTTTCTGGGTTTTGTTTTCTGACTGGAAATAACTCTCAAAGCCATCAATAAGGAATTTAATATTCCCAAACAAATTATGTCCTTAAATTCTGTCAACCTTTATGTTTAGGACACAGAGATAACATGCTGATTTTTAATGAGTTCCACAAATACTGAAAATGACATATAGTAGACTATATGTACAACTATACAATAAATATAGTTCACGTTACGTCCAGTTAACATAAAGTCACTACACATTATCTTACTTATATAACTGTAATAAAGGATAAAAAGGCCTGCTGATGTAATGTAAACGTGTATGTAACTCTCCCTGGCAGGGCTCCATCGTGGCAGTAACAGGAGATGGAGTAAACGATTCCCCGGCTCTGAAGTTCCGTCTATAGCCATAACGCTACCCGTAACGGCCTAGGCTGCGACGATTTTTACGACGTCTATACTAGGACGACCTCGATAACTTCGCCTCTATTGTAACTGGAGTTGAACAGGGTGGGTCAAATTTTTAAAAATTAATGAATTAAATGTTAAATTGCAAGTATAATAATAGCATGAAAATGTGAATCATACCTTCACATAATGAGGAATAAAAAATAAAAATACAATGATGCTTCACATCACGTTCTAAAGAAACATGTTTATGTCGGAATTGAAGTAGATCATTAAAGCAAAATATATTATAATATTTTGTTATTTATAGGCTCCTGTATGTCAGGTATGTTCGGAAGAAAAGAATGATTTTGATATCATTGAGATGCCAATGTGTAGGGATTTAAATTAATCAATTTAGGATGGAAACAGAAATATATATTTTTTAAATGTGTTCATGATGTTTTAACACTATTTTACATTTATTAAATTATTCATAATCATTTTATATTACCAATTATTTACACAGTAATTACTAATAATACACTAATGTTTTAATTAATTATTTAATTTGGTTATTAATTCATTTATTTTATATTAACTCATTTGAAAGCACAATACTTTTATATGATATTATATTATATTACAAATAATCATCAAATACAATTATATATAAGTATATATAATACAATACATATATATATGGATGTTTGTCCGAAGGTCCTGGATTTTTCTTACAGAGTATTATCATTAATCAGAGTCAACTCTTGATTAATGATAATAATGAACTTGATGTTTAAAATGAACCATCCAGCCGAATAGAAACTATTGGATTTCTTTAGGTAGCGGATGTGAGACTGCTTCTTGTAAGGTCTGCTGACTCCGTACCTCATCTACATCACGGTCAGCGTGCCGCTGCCGCTGGGCTGCATCACCATCCTCTTCATCGAGCTCGCCACAGACATCGTGAGTGTGCACCATCGCCGTCGTTTCACTCGTGGCGTTAAAGTCCTGCAGGTTTCACTCTGACGTCTGCTGTCTCTCAGTTCCCCTCAGTGTCCCTGGCCTACGAGAAAGCCGAGAGCGACATCATGCATCTCAAACCCAGGAACCCACGCAGGGACCGGCTGGTGAACGAAGCCCTCGCCGTCTACTCGTACTTTCAGATCGGTATGTAGGCTTCTATTATTATTAGGACTGATCATTTTTTAATGTGTATGAGTTTATCAACATGAGCCACATTTCCTGTGTTCAGGAGCGATCCAGTCTTTCGCAGGATTCACAGATTACTTCACGGCAATGGCTCAGGAGGGCTGGTTCCCACTGCTGTGTGTGGGCCTTCGCTCTCAGTGGGAAGACGTCGGACTGCAGGACCTACAGGACAGCTACGGACAGGAATGGGTCGGTAGAAAAAGATCAGTCTTAATACGAACTTAATCCTTATGGTCAAAATGCTTTAAATATTCGCTAGAAATTGGACAATTCTGAAATGTACAATTTGTCTTTCTAACATCGAGCTTACAAGGCAAGGCATAGCAAGTGCATTTCTAGAGCATATTTCATACACAAAGTGCTTTAGCTAAAGCTGCTAATAAAACAAATGTCTATTTACATATTATGACATACTGCTGTAATCAATCTCTAACAGTAAATACATCCTAATTTGTTATGACTGTACAGTTATATCAGTAACTACACGTGTATTAGAGACACTTCATATAAAGTGGAAATAAAAATGCTCCGTCTAATCTAAACGATCTAAAGGAAACACGTGACTTTTATGTTCTGTGACAGACGTTCAGTCAGCGTCTTTATCAGGAGTACACCTGCTACACCGTCTTCTTCGTCAGTATTGAGGTCTGCCAGATTGCTGATGTGTTAATCAGGAAAACTCGCCGACTGTCTGCCTTCCAGCAGGGCTTCTTCAGGTTAGTGAGTTACACGTGACCCTAAAAAAAGGGCTGGTCCACATGTACCACGTTTATCTGGTACGACTGCTACATGCTCACACAGCTATAGCTTAACCTGGAGGTCTGTGTACACCTGGTACCAACACTAACACAACAAACAGAGCAGAAATTATATATATATATATATATATTATAAATATATATAATATATTACTCATGCTTTTGCCACTAGATGTCACTAAAATAATGAATGTCACATATAGAGGTACTGTTACCACCCTGAAGTTGATTATTTTACAATAACAGCAGGTCCTGAAGTGTTTTATTCTTCTTATACCACAACAATTTACTAATAATTTTATTTATCAATGAATGACACATCCTACTTTCTTTTTATCCATATTTAGTTACATTTAATGTTGCAGGACATCTGTGAAATTAGTTCCTGTTCTCATTTACAGTATAGCAGCTATAAACAGTCGTTCTTTCAACACCGTCTCTTTTTTTCCCCTCTTGAGTAAGACGAGAAAATAAGCAGCTTGTCACATTACCGAGAAACCACAAAGCGTAAACTCCTCTGTCCTGCAAATTTACAGTTACATCTTTAGCTCTGACTGTTATAAAGCACTGACACTGGAGACTCCTTTCCTAAACGTTAAGTAAACGCATTCCTCCTTAGAGAAAACTTCACTACTATATCGACAATTACACACTTTTTAATCCGTTGATATGCAGCGTCTGCAGTACGAGTCCCTGTGAATGAGCTCATGAATATTAATATAAACAGGTGATTTGTCGCTGCACTACGGTCTGACTGTGTGATTTTTTTGTTTTTTTGTTTTTTCCTGCAGAAACCGGGTGCTCGTGAGTGCGATAGTCTTCCAGCTGTGTCTCGGTAACTTGTTGTGTTACTGCCCAGGAATGCCAAACATCTTCAACTTCATGCCTATCAGGTAGTTTACAGTTTTTCCTCAGCGTTATTTATATTATCTGCATTCTCATACTCTACAATAATACATGTACATGTGATGAAATGTAGACAAACAGTGATTCATCCATACTTCATTGCAGGGTGCAGTGGTGGTTCGTGCCGCTGCCGTACGGCATTCTGATCTTCGTTTATGACGAAATAAGGAAACTAGCCGTGAGAAGACACCCAGGAAGTGAGTAATTCAGTACTCTTCATTTTAATCCCATTTAACTAATAAATAGTCATCAAAGCAAGACTGATGTTCTGCTTTCTGCATGTTTCCAACAGGCTGGTGGGATCAGGAGTTGTATTACTGAGAGGACGTCGGCATTGCTGGCTATTTGGTGTTGAAAAATGAAACCTGATTTCTTTTATCTGATTTATTTTATTTTTTATCTGCTACCAATGTATTTGTCTCTAAAATAATTGCTCATATAGGCCTATTTAAAAATAACTGACTAGAATTAGCCTCATGTGGTGCCTGTATCTGACTACTTTCTTTTATTAATAAAAGAATAAACACATTATGTGGAGGTTTTAAGTGATTTTAGGCTTCCTTACACACATAGTACATATTCTGATATCTAGGTGAGAGACTGTATTGAAAAAAAAAATTAAGAAGGCACTGAAAATATCATTAAACAGTCTTTTAGTACTGAACCAGCATGTGTTATGACATCATAAAACATAAGAGCCAATCATGTTCCAGTATGCTGATATATTTTCATCAACGTTCTATTTGGACAGATTTACAGAGAAATTGATTATGCAAATCGAGACTCAGGTACTGAATGAAATATCATCTGTGTTTATATGTGAAAGTGTGAGTAATCTGACTAGCAGTTAGCCAGCTGGCTAGCTGATATTACAGTATTTATGATGACAGGAGGGCGTGGTGGTAGTTCCTAACTCTAGATTCATAAATCCTAGAATTTTTAGTGCGGTTAAAGATGTTCTTAAACCAATTTAGATTTTTGGATCAATCAAAACATATTAAACAGCTAATTGTTTTAAATAATAAGTATTAAACTATTTTAATAGTTTAAAATTTGATGTTATGGGCTTTAAAACGTTCTCTGAATAAATATAAGATGTTGCCAAAGGAGGGCGTATTTCAAAGGCACCTCTGAAACCACTTTTAACCCACTTTCTGACAGAACGTTTAGTTAGGTTTATATTTTATTTCTCATTTTAAATTAGCAACGTTAGCATAGACTCGATTAACCGCTCGAGCCGCTTTAGCTTTGGACCACAATGCACCATTCCTTCGCGCGCGCCTTTGTGGGCTCCGCGTCATCACAGCAGAACGTAGCACGAGCTACATTCTATCTCGCACGTTGCCTGTATCCGCAACCAGGGTCACGTGACACCACAGAAGCAAATTCAAAATGGCTTCCTATCGGACATGTAGTGCACTATATAGGGTGCATAGAGACGTTAGATTGTGCCCTATGTAGTTCACTCATACAGGAAGTAGGAAGTGAATTGGGATTCAGTCAAAGAAAATAAAGCAAAATCGCTTATATAAAGACATAAACTAAACATTTATGCAGTGTTCTTCTTCGTTAATTCAGAGGATGTCGTTAAATGTAATCATCATCGATCGTCATCACCGATATCGATTTCTTGACAAATTTTATTTTTAATTGATTTAAGTTGCGTACGTTTCAGTTTTATCAGACGATGATTTAAAGCGTTTAACTTCGACACAGTCGTTCTTTTGCCCTCCACGTGGTTTCCATGGCAGCCGTGACAGTTCGCTCGTGTCCATTTAGTTAAAAAAAATAATTGGGGGGAATGCAGTCCAAAGGTCCCTTTGGTCTCAGCACGTGCACGGGTCATATATTTTCCCCCGCAGTCTGCCTTCGCGCGCAGTCTCGCTGCAGCATCCCAGAAACCCGAAGGTGAGTCACTACATGCTACTTTGCGCGTGAAGTTCATACATTTTTTTACAGATGTTTTACAATAAAAAGTCAAAGGTTACGGTTAACAATTTAGTTATGTTAATGAAGTTGGTAGAGAAGGAGAAAAAGAGGAAGAGGATGTGCTCTTCCTGCTGCGTTTAGGCCTCGGTACAAGGACACAGCTTAGCCGAATGCTTATATAATCATTAATTCACTAAAGAAGGTGTTTATCTGATGCTGCTGAGCGTAAAGGATGCTAGCTGTAGCCGGGGAGTATTTATGAAAGTTTGCTTAGTAGCTAGAAAAATGCATAAGAATGAATGAGGTGTGAACCATTCATTCAGTGCTTAAACCCAGAAGTATGCGCTGTTTTCGCACTGTGCTTAAAATCAGTGTCTGAAATGCATTTAGAGGAATCCATAAACTGGGCGAAAAAAAATTAAATTAATAATAATAATAATAATAATGAGACATGCGGCTGCTCCTGATGAGCACGCGCTGCTGCTGCGTCATCGTCTTTCCAGAATGTACCATCTGACATGGCGCAGGGATGTTTTTAATGCTTTTTTTTTTGCCAAAAATAATCAATAAAATAGTCACTAAGTATACAATAATGTTATGTATTGTTAAGAAAAACTGTATACTGTAATTCCTCCATCACTAACTCCGAGCAGCCACGATGATTAATGATGATTAAAGATGATATTAGCGTCTTCGTAATCCTTCCACTTTGACGAGAAAATCCTAAATGTCTTGTTTTTCGGTGCCTACATTTGTTTTCTTTATTGGTATTCAGACTTGTGTAGGGTTTCACATCCGCCATGAAGGTCGGCATCCACCGTCAAGGTCGGACAAGTAACGTTTTCACATATCGAGTCCCAAATTAGTGCTCGTTCCCTACACTCGCGCATCGGAGCCACACTTCGACGCCCTATCTAGTGCACTTAATGTCAAGTGGTGAGGCATTTGCGACAAAGCCCATGATTCAGGTCTGAATTCTGCACTTAAACCGAGCGGTTGTTCGGTTAACCGACGGTTAAATGCATATTTATCATTATTATACAAAGCGACCACTTTGGAATCAGGTGTATTTGACTTTTTAAGTAAATGTGGTCGACTTTCTAGGCTCACTGATGCTGTAAATGGTGCAGTCCGTGTACGTGCTGAATGTCAGTTGTCGCTGATGCTGATGCGAACTGGAACCGGTATGAGTCGGATCCTCGGAGGGGGCGGGGCTTGTCTTCCGTCCGTCCGTTAAAATCTTACTAAATCTTTTACATTTTATAACATTTATACCGCCTCATATACATACTGATCACTGATACCGAGGTGTAGAAGCTATTTAATAACCTATTTTAAGCGTTTAATCTTTTATTACGTCCTTAAATACGATCACGAAGCAATGCGAATCTGTGTGGAGCTCCTGATTCGATTCGTGATTTAGATTCATGATTCAGTTTTTAATTATTTATTTCTAATATGATTTCTCCTTGATGATATTATCGCTTATGATATTAAAATAAGACATTAGGCTTGGTTAGGATGCTTTCTGATCCTGAAGATTGCTCAGAATTACTCAGGATTGCAAATCTCTCTCGATTCGATTCACTTTTGATTCCTGATTCGGTTTTTTTCCCTTTCTATCCAGTATAACCTGTTGCTGCTTTTTTAAAGCATGATGTTATCATAAACATCCATGATGAAAAACACTAGTCTTAGATACAGATAGATGATAACCGTCGATAAGAATCGATGTTAGTATTACTGTTAATTTTTAATGTATGCTATTATAGTGTTATTATAGCCTCGGTGCAGTGTTACAGCATATAAATATAAAAAATGCTCGTAGGCACGGAGTGTATCGAGTGTTAATAGGTTCAGACTGATCTGCAGATGCGACGTGGGCTGCAGGATGACACAGCACGCCGCACATCGGTCGTCTGGCGGCATCCCCGCCGCGTCCTCCGTCTTATCGACCCCACCGCAGCACGAGACCGAGGAGCATCTGCGGCTCTCGCGTCTCATCGGCTCGAAAAGCACGTGAAAGACCGTGAAAAAAGGCATCACCTAAACAAACCAGCTAAAGAGGCAGGGTGGTGTGTTCAGTTCGTACATATCTGGTTGTATGAGAGTGTGTGTTTTTCTAAGGTGTGTGTCGCTCTCGGCCTGGACCGAGCACTCTGGTGGAAAATTACTGAGAGGGAGGGAGAGAGAGAGAGGGAGAAGGAGAGAGGGAGAAGGAGGGAGGGGGACGGAGAGACAGACAGTTTGGGAAGGGGAAAGTTTAGTAATGCTGTAGGAGTGAGATGACACAACCTGTTTCTTCTCTGAATGTGTAACTCTTATTACACACACACACACACACACACACACACGCTTTAAATATTAGGTTTGGAAGAGACTCGTGCAGGTGAGTATGAGTCGTGTCCTGTATGAGGTGAAGGAGTGTTTACGTATCAGCTCCTGAAAGGATGCAGACTTTTTTTTTTTTTTGGTGCAGTAGGTATGAAGGTGTATAAACAGCCACCGTGACACAGCACTTCCTCAAAATGGCCGCCAGACCCCTCCCTTGAGGCAGACTTGTTCCCAGATAGGCTCTCTTATTCTCAATGTCAGATTGCCGGTTGCTCTGAATAAATGTGATGCAAAACAAAGCAGACACAGACTCTCTCTCTCTCTCTCTCTGTCTCTCTCTCTCTCTCTCTCTCTCTCTCTCTGCTCACGGCATGCGGGCATGTCCCAGGGGAAGACTGACCCCGATACACTGGTCCCGGATGAGGAATTTTACTTTAACCGGGTTGATACAGCTGTTTCTGAGGAGTCATCCACAGCCTCTCAGAAGTAACGCTGGAGTTTAGTTTAAAGCGGCCATTTGTAGTTTTTAGAGCTGCTGTCTGTGAAGTGGTAACGAAAACACGATGAGTCTTTTCCTCATCCATCTGAAAAAAAAACCTTCTTGGGTATATCTCTATATATTTTTTTGATACAGAAATAAGTTTAATTTTACAGAAGAAGAAGCAGGACTGTTAGATTCTGTCCTGGCTCGTTGGGGGCGGAGCTTATTTCTTATTTCATGACATCACAGTTTTTCCGAAACTGTCTCCGGAATATGATAACGTGATTTAAAACATTGAAACAGGAAACAGGACCTTTTAAACACATTATAAATAATTATAATGTGCAGATAAATAAAGATATAAAATAAATAACACATGACACGAGTGATAATGAGTTTAATTTGTAAAATAAAACGGATATATATAATTTCATATCTATTTATAAAGTGCATCTCATCTGGAGCACCTAGGGGAATGAGAAGGAATGTAAACATTTGTGTTGAAGTGATGTATATTTTTAGGGGCGGCACCTTTTTGTTTTAGACTATATATCATTATTAGTAGTATTAGTATTATTATGTAATATATTTTTTAAAATAATAAGAATTGCACTTGCATGTTCTCTTGAAAGGTGTGGATAATTCAGGAGTCATAGTTTCCTTCTCAGAGCTAATTAATTAAAGGTTATTCTGGTTCTTGTGCGAGTGATATGCATTTATTATTAATAATAATAATATCAGTGTCTGTGTCATACTCGAGGTTAGAGTCGAGGTTAGAGGCGAGGTTAGAGTCGAGCACACTGTGCCGTGTAGGAAGCCGGGAGCTGTTGACCTGGGGTCAGCGTGCAGAGGAGGGACTCGGGAACACAGCGCTCGTCTGTTAGCGGTCCGGTCTGATCCGCCCGAACGCTCGTCTGCTTCACCCTCTCGCCTCTCCAGAGCCGTGCTGATCAGCGCCGTCAGCGCAACCCGACTCTCCCGTTTTTATTTACCAAACGGCTCCTCTGGCTTTCTAACAACAGCCCGTCACCTGATCTCACCTCACGCCGCTCCTCATAGCGACGTCGGTTAGCGGGAGGAGGAAAAGTGAACAAAGCTAGGAAGGAAGACTGCAGCGCTGGGCATTCTTCATGTCCTTGGCCAGATAGCACGTGACACATCGCTGTAATTTCAGACGCCTCTCACTGCAGAGGCTGGACGAGCTCCGGCGCACGCTGTTTATTCATCGCTGTAGCCACAAATCACAGCTTTATATTAACGCACGCATCTTATGTAACAGCTTATGTAACATTTATGGAAGGAGTCTCCGGTGCCAGAGGTAAAACCGTAACTTTGAGCTTTCTGACATTTTCAGGACAGAGGAGTTTGAGAAGAAAAGAACTCATGAACTCAAGAATTCATGTTTTGTGAACATGAAATGTAACTATAAACGGATAAAAAAACATGACGTTTTGTTCTTTCCTAAACCGAAAATAGTAATCGGAATCAATCACCGTGGTGTAAAAGGAATAAAACGTGTCATGACGTGTTAATCCACTCCAGGGTGGTAACGCTGACTGTGCTTCGTCACGCCACCCGGCGTTGATTATTTTCCTTTAACAGCACCACACCGAGAGGGTTATTCCTGACATCATCGCTCTTATATTAGATTTTTTTTTTTGCTGAGCCTGTCAGCGCAGCACTGGCTGAAGGACCTGGGAGATTAGGATTAACCGCCTGTGTTAGGCACACACACACACACACACACACACACACAGAGAGATTCATCAGATTAGGAGATTATTTCTGTGTCCTCCGTTACACTGAGCCAGATGCACGGGCGGTTCGACTCGTGAATTTGACTCGCGAGAGAAAAGCGGAGCCGCTGCAGTGATTTGTGTTTCTGACTCTGTCTGGAAGAGGACACTGTCACAGATCCCGTCTGTCTTCCGTAAGTTCCTCACTTTCATCGTAGTTCTATTAAAAATCATCAGACGATGCACTTTAACGTAGGCCGGACATCACCTGATCAAGCTCAGGTCAGGTCAGTTTTTCTTTATTTTTATTTTTTTCGCCTGACAGTTGTAACCTTCTCAATCATTTCTCGCAACGTCCTCTTCACCAAGAGCTCGGCTTCGACCGATCGGATCGGAAACGTGTCCGTGTCCTTGCAGACTGATTGGATAAAAGCCTTGGATGATAAGTGAACAGCCTGAGGGTGATTTCAGCCGTTACTGAGAGAACCATTTCCACTGCAGGACAAATCGATTCAGCTCTAGCTACAGGGGGGAAAAAGAGAAAAGATCACACAGCTAATGGACATCGGTCTCCTCAGACAGTGCAGAGTTGTTTTGTTTTGTTTTTAACTTTTTTACAATTATTATTAGATGTCTCTTTGTTCAAGATCCTGATAAAATCTTGTAAACATTATAAAGCGTTTCTGAAATTTACAACATACGCTTTACATGTTCACACTGACACACCCTTTCTCAGCCACTGTAGCGTGTTTTTGCAGATCAACGTACTTTTATCAAGATATCTCAAGATACATTTTGCTTCGGTTCATCATAGTTGTCATAACACTGAATAACACTTAATTAACTCGGAGGATTTAATTCGTTCCTTATGTCTTTCCATGGCGCTTCCTCATCAGTCTTTTTGTGGTAGATCTGTGGAAAGACTTCGTAGAGGCGTTCTCTCTGCTGCCATAATCCACCAGATGCTTAGCTTTACGTTTCACCATCGCCAGTACTGTATTTATAGCTGTCTTGAGAGTTTGGTGTCGTCCTATTGGTGGATTTTTGCTGAGCGTTGTAGCAGCGCTTACACTCTTGAGATTTTAATCAGAACTTTCTGATACTATCAGAACTTCATCTCGACCGCTGACCTCAACTCACAACCAACAAAACACACAGCCTGTTAAAGTCACAAGTTAAATGCCATACGTTCACATTTTACGCGAGAGTGAGGAAAACCCGATTTAGCCACGCGATAATAAGTGAAACATTCCTGATATTCCCTCGTTTAATTACTGAATAATTTCCTTTCCTGGAAAATACACACTTTAATCAGAAACGCATTCATAAATCAGTCGTTGACGTTTAGCGCGTCGTGCTGTTAGAGCAGAATAATCAACGATGAGTCACTGGTTTTATTTTAAAAATGGACGTAGTGCTCGTGCTTGACTTTAAAAGACCAGAATTAACTCTGTGCCGCATTATAACTCCGGCTTCGTCTCAGGATTTCCATTACACTGTAAGAATGTTGTAACATCCTGAATTGTGTCGTTTCGGCTACAGTAAACCGGGCGGCTCGAAGATTGCGTCAGTTGTGCAGCGCAACACGGACCTTTTGATTCTTTTGCCACAGTGCTGTTGAATTCTGATTGGCTGTTGATGAATTTTCTATGACAGCAGCTCTGACATTAGCGCAGCTGCGAATTGTATCGTTACAATAATACGTTATCGTTTCTATAGTAACGGCTCATTCACGGGGAGACTTCTATAGCAGACACTTGAATGATGAAGTTTTCTGTAAAGAGAAATGTGTTTATTTAACGTTTATGGAAGGAGTCTCCAGTGTCAGAGAAAAAACTCATTTTGTTAACTATGAACGGATGAAGTGTACGTTCTTAGTAACGGTAACGGTAACACTGTCTGTAACAGGAAGTCCACTTCATCACACCGTCATGTCACTGATTGTTTTACTGTAACAGCACCACACACAGTGGGTTTATTCCTTACTTATTACACTGTACTCCTGTGGTATTGGAGCAAGAGGTGCTTCCTGATTCCTAGATGAAGCTCCTTCCACTTCCTGTGCTCTTTCCACACAGGCCACACTTATCTTCAGCAGGCCTTATATGGTTTAGTTCACATTCGGGTTGCACAACCCGTATCCGTACTGCTCTCAGACGCGAGTCGCGATGCATTTCTGACGTGCAGCGACGTGCTTCATGAGCGGATTGAGCTCAAGAACGGCAAGAGCCGCGTGTTCACTTCTGATTCATTTTTACACAACTGTCTCTGTAAAGTTTATCATGTTTCCTGTTCATGTTACAGCAGGAAGCAAACGAAATATTTCATATAACAAACCTGTGAGGAGTTATTCAGTAGTGAATGGACTCGCTCGGCCTGCTTTCCTGTCGCCCCTGGCAACACGTTTGTATTTCTGCCTGCTCTTCTTTTCTTTTTTTCACATCGACACAATAGATCTGAATCCCAGCCAAGCTCCTGAAAGTTCACCGAGTTCCCTGAGCTGCATGCTAACGCGAGATCTCCTCCAGGGCAAACCGAAATCACATCCTCTCTGAGAGTTATTTTAAAACGAGCTCAGAGTCTCAGCACACGAACCCGCATCAGGCGAGACGGACTCAGCGCTGATTTTAACGAGCATCATGATGCATTATAGAGCTGAAATGTCCTCCTTTTGACTGCGTAACTGTTTAATGAATCGAGGATTTTAGCACCTGATTAATCTGCGTCGTTATGGTGTAATACCGATATCGTGATGAATTACTTCACGGGACGCTTTTCTAAGATTACACACTGACTGGAAGCTGCGTAATATTTAAAATTTTAAAACTTTAAAATGTTTACAGAACTTTAACTTTTTTAAAAAAGTTTTATTTAAAGTTTTAATTTTTTATTTTTGAGTGCATTAAATAACTTAAATATTTTCTTACTGGATATTTTTTTCAGATTTTTTTTCCAAATATGTGACCTGTGTATCTTGACGTGATGTAAAATAAAAACTTTGTTTGTTTGTTTGTTTGTTTTTAAACACAGAGCCACTTTAGTGAATTCAATTCTGTGGATAATTTTACACACTTGGGTAGAAGATTTCAGATTAAAGGTAAACACACGTGGAATGATCTGAGTACTGAATAAAACGTAGATATTTTTTATCGAGCGGTTTTGACGCAGTGTAAAGGAGCAGAGCGTCGCCGCTAATGAAAACACACTTAAGGGTTTTTTATTATTATTTATTCATTCACTGGTGCGTGTTTTCTCCCAGTTACATCAGCAGTGATGCACACATATCTAATTGTTTCTTGAAATGATATAATTAATTAAACGAGTATTGTAATTAAATAATGTATTTTTGTGTGTTTCTCTGCAGGTCCTCACTCTCAACAACAACCAATTAATCTGTAATCATGTCGAACGTTTGCGTCGGAATCAACGGGTAAGCGAAAGCGAGCACCGACTCCTGCGTCACCTGTTCATGAAGTACGTTTTATTTATTTATTTAATTAATAAATAATTAATTTTTAATCGCGGTCTGTCTTTGTTTTGTCAGATTTGGCCGCATCGGCCGCCTGGTCCTCAGGGCCTGCCTGCAGAAGGGAATTAAAGTGACGGCCATCAACGACCCCTTCATCGACCTGCAGTACATGGTGAGGTTTGACCTCCTGACCCCGTCGCTCGTCGCTCGTTAGTGTGTGAGCGAAGGTCGTAGAGGTCACGATGTTGAAACACGTGTGTTGTCCCGCAGGTCTACATGTTCAAGTACGACTCCACCCACGGACGCTACAAGGGAGAGGTGCATCACGAGGACGGCAAGCTCATCGTCGACGGCCAGGCTATCTCCGTTTTCCAGTGGTGAGGGTCTCACACACACACACACACACACACACACACACACACGGCACAGCACAGGATTTAACCTAACCAGCTAATAATTCAGCACTTCGTGATTAGCTTAGAATGAAAAATCCCAGGTTTGGCACGTTGTGACGTGTGCAGTAGAGGAGACTCGTTTGTTTTTTCTTTGCTTTTCTTTTTTCTTTGTACAAAGAATCGCAAATCCTCATCTGTTATTACGCGGCTCTGGTCCGGCGTCAGGACACAAAACACACATTAGCGTAGCGGAGCGAGAGAGGAAGACATGCGCTGTTCTCCAGACTGAAATCAAACTCGTGTGCACGAGTGTTTAATAAACGAGGTTGTGCTGAACACTCTCCTCCTCCTCCTCCTGTTCTCAGTATGAAGCCCGCTGAGATCCCGTGGGGTGACGCCGGCGCTCTGTACGTCGTCGAGTCCACCGGAGTCTTCCTCAGCATCGAAAAAGCCTCTGTGAGTCTCATCGAGCAAGGAACTATTCTTCACAAACTCAGTTGCTTCACCTTGAGTCACGTGTGTGCGTTTGTGTGTGTGTGTGTTCTCTACAGGCTCACTTGCAGGGCGGAGCCAAGCGCGTGGTAGTCTCCGCCCCCTCCCCCGACGCCCCCATGTTTGTGATGGGAGTCAACGAGGACAAGTACGACCCCTCCAGCATGACCATCGTCAGGTGAGTTTAAAGCTCTAAAACTTCGAATTTAAAAATAAATACATAAATAACTGGGATTGCACCAACAGGGAAATAACCCGGATTATCAATTATTAAAATGTGTTAATTGATCCAGTTGCACAGAATTGTAAACTCGATATTTAGGCACGTTGTTGTTGTTGTTTGCTTGTTTATTTGTTCACAACATACTGAACCTGTCATGGCGTATAAATTTCATAATCCGTGTTTAAGATTAAACGTCTTCTCCTTGGTGCAACCCATCAGTCATCGGCTTGACTGCACGTTTAACTAATAAGAGAAATCGCATCATTACTAGACCTTTTCAGTTTTGTGCATGTTATTTGAATTTTTTTATAATAATAACTAATAACGATAACCCGGATGCCTGGTGGTGTATCTGACAGCAATGCATCCTGCACAACTAACTGCTTGGCTCCTTTGGCTAAAGTCATCCATGACAGCTTTGGTATCGAGGAGGCTCTGATGGTAAGGATCAGTTTTTGTAGCTTTAGATATTATTTAACATATTTTTTTTATTATTCGTTTTAACCTATATGATTTGTGCATCATTCTATAAGTTCTCCAAACAGGTTTTTCTGAGGCTGTGATGTTAAACCTTTAGTTTTTTATTTTTATCATGTTCTGTGTATTTTCCTGGGTAATTGTACAAGTAAGATGTAATAAAAACATGGACCATTGCAGCTTTAAGTCTTTTACACTTCTTTGCCGTCTCTCTCTGTCACAGACAACAGTCCACGCCTACACCGCCACCCAGAAGACGGTGGACGGTCCCTCTGCCAAGGCCTGGCGCGACGGCCGCGGCGCTCACCAGAACATCATCCCCGCCTCCACAGGAGCCGCCAAGGCTGTGGGCAAAGTCATCCCAGAACTCAACGGGTCAGCAGGAGGAACACAGACGTAGAGTTTTCGCTCTGCTTTTCCTTAACCAGAACAAACACGAGAACGTTTCTCCTGTTTTGCCGCAGGAAGCTGACCGGCATGGCGTTCCGCGTCCCCGTGGCCGACGTCTCCGTGGTGGATCTCACCTGCCGCCTCTCGACCCCCGCCAGCTACGCTGACATCAAGGAGGCTGTCAAGAAGGCTTCCCATGGATCCCTGAAGGGAATTCTGGGATACACAGAGGACTCCGTGAGTCGAGAGACAGTTCGCCTAGCCGATGAAATTGTGTTCATGCACCATAGTGCCAGTGCTTATTGTTTGTTTGTTTGTTTGTTTGTTTGTTTAGGTTGTGTCCTCTGACTTCGTTGGTGACACCCACTCCTCCATCTTTGATGCCGGTGCCGGCATTTCCCTAAACGACAACTTTGTCAAGCTCATTTCCTGGTAAGCGAGCACACCTTTAAACACACAGCGCTGTCGGGTTCTGCGCTCTGATTGGTCAGTAGCGCAGCTACAAATCACCAGTTTATATCAATATGAATGCGCTTGTTCTGATACGTTATCGTTTCTATAGTAACAGCTCCTTCACGGACACTTGTACAGCAGATGCTGCATATAAAAAAAACGTGTACTTATTCATCTGGTGACGTTATATAAGGAGAAGTTTACTTAACTTTTATGGAAGGAGTCTCCAGTGTCAGTGGAACGACTGTTTATAGCAGCTATAACTTAGGAGACATTAAATGTAACCGTAAACAGATAAAATGCACGACATGTCACTCTTTAATAACTAAAAAATATAATTGTTGTATAAGAGGAATAAAACACTTTTTTAGGGGTTTAGGAAAAATCGTCAGCTGCATGTTATCATGATGTGATAACAATGAGGAGTTTTTTTATCTGTTTTTTGTTACAGGTATGATAACGAGTTTGGTTACAGCCACCGCGTCGCCGACCTGTTAATGTACATGCACTCCAAGGAGTAAACGTCAGGCTGAGGAACCCAGACGAGAACCGCATTCCTTCTTTTACATGCACTTAAGAGTCATAGCTGAAGCACTAGCATCCCACAAACTCTCTACAAGACTAGCCAGTCTGCGTAGCGATGTGTGTGTGTGGGCGCGCATGTGTGTGTGTGTGTGTGTGTGTGTGTTTGTATTTCCTTTCACCTGGAGGTGCTTTTGAGTTGAGCAGTATTTGTGTCCGTGTCACCCCATGAAGCGTTGCTGTAGATGTTACCATACTGGATGTTACTGTTATACTGGTGTAATAAGATCAACGGTTTAATGTTAAGTGCGGAAAGTGCTTCTGTCACACAGTTTAAAAGAAACTAACTCAAATAAATAGTTTGAAAAGTACCTGGATGTCAAATTATTCATTTTAGACAGGATTTTTTTATGTGTCTTTAACCTTCAGTAGCATTACAGGACGACAAAGATGGCACTGAAGATGAGTGAGCGAGTAAATGGTGCCAAGCACTTACACTGGCTTGCATGAGGATTTGCCCCCTTTAACTTTTCCATATTGTACACTGTTAAAACCTGGAAATGAAAGGGACTGAACTGTCATAAACTCTGAATCTAAAGGGGATATATTTGCAAAATGATTTACAAATGAACACTGGAGCACATAAAGCTGGTGTAGAAACCCGTAAATAATTTTGGTGCAATCAGAAGTCACATAATCAGCTTAATTAGAGTTGAACTGTGAGCAATTAAAGTGTCAAGCGATCTCAATATCCTGTACACACACCTGTTCCTGGAAGAACCTGGAGTTTGTTACCTGGACAAAGAGCATCATGAAGACCAAGCAGTGATGAAAACAAGTCCAGGACAAAGTTCTGGGAAAAGGTTTGGTTGTAAAAATGATTCCAAATTTTGAACAGTATTAAATTATGATGATGTTTCAGGGCCACTGTTTAAAAAAAATCAAATAAAAAAATGCATGCTTTAGAGAATAATATAAAGAATTTATATATATGAGGCTTTTCAGCGTAATTGACAGTAATTACCGATTTCACACGGTGATCACGAGGTGCAGTCAGGTGACACGCAAAGTAAAATCGTATAAAATCATCTGAAGACTGAGATAATGTCCTGCTCGAAGATTTGACTCAGGTATTTTATTATACTGAATAACGTCATGTCTTACATGCGTTCATATTTCTCATACTGCACTACATTACATTTACAAAGACAGCAATAATGAGGGATTTTCAGCTTTTCTACGTGTAACTGAGGCAGTGGTGAGGCCCGTGGCCACATCGATTAAAAAACACTCTGCGAAAGTGCCGCCAGATTGCCCTTACAGTAAAGAAAACATCAAGTGCATTAATGGCTGCCTTTTAGATAGAAATAAATGTGATAAAATGCCCACTAGACTGCTGCCACGTGTGAGAGAGCATGAAGAAGTGCCCTCACTGTGTGTGAGGAAACAGGCTGATGTGCCCTCTAGGATGCCGTTCCACTGGAGAAAATGTGATTCGGGTGCAGAATGCGAGACGCGGCGCTCATCGGTTTCCTACATGCAAGAAAACGAGATGAGAATGAGATGAAATGCCCTCTAGGGTGCTCTGTGAAGATATGTCCTCTTAGTAGAAACAACACAAGTTAATGGCCTCCAGATTCTCTTTTTTTCCCTCTCCACTATTAGTGCTTTATAATTTTCTGCCCCTGACCCTCAGACAGCCTGTTTCTGCCCCTCAGACAGCCTGTTTCTGCCCCTGCCCCTCAGACAGCCTGTTTCTGCCCCTCAGACAGCCTGTTTCTGCCCCTGACCCTCAGCCTGTTTCTGCCCCTGACCCTCAGACAGCCTGTTTCTGCCCCTCAGACAGCCTGCTTCTGCCCCTCAGACAGCCTGTTTCTGCCCCTCAGACAGCCTGTTTCTGCCCCTGACCCTCAGACAGCCTGTTTCTGCCCCTCAGACAGACTGTTTCTGCCCCTCAGACAGCCTGTTTCTGCCCCTGACCCTCAGACAGCCTGTTTCTGCCCCATTTTATGAAATTAGATGAAGTTTAGAGATGGGTGGAGTCCATCAGAGTAAAACTGCTGACACACAAAATGTACAACTTTGATAAAAAGAGCCCCCTGGTGGTAGAAGATTTATCAGGAGCTAGTGAAGCTTCTTCTGCACAGTCCTCCAGCCCTCCCCATCCTGTCACCTCTCTCTCTCTCTCTCTCTCTCTCTCTCTCTCTCTCTCTCGCTCTCTCTGCTTCCTTATAACGAAAATGAAAGAGTCTTCTGCACGGTGACACAGCAAGAAATAAATCCCGAAAATCTACCAAGATCAGTAAGTTATCATTTACACACACACACACACACATATATATATATATATTACGCGCATGAACGTGTTACGCGTCACGTTAAGAGCTCGCGATGGTCTGAGTCAAATGCTTTGGATTATTATTATTATTATTAGTATGTACTGCATTATACTTTCCTTAAGCCTTCCTTGACATGTATAAGAAGCTTTTAGATTTCTGTCCACACTTGAGTGTATTTGCTGTGTGTAGCTGTGTTTACTTTCACTATAGCAACACACACACACACACACACACACACACACACAGATACATATAAGGATGATAGTATAACTGCAGCAACAGTTACTCAGCAACCTACAACTACTTCCTACTGCACAAGTGTGGTCTGTGAAGTTCTTAGGGGAAATACACGTGCTTTTCTTCTCACTAGGGTGAAATGTGGATATATTGTACTTGAGGATTAAAGGTAAAAGGTGTACGCTTGAGGAAAGGTACAGTATAGTACCCTTTTCCCCCTGAGGGTGCAAACTTAGATCCATACGCTTTATTCACAAACTCATGTGAAACTCATCTCTACTCATCTCTGACTTTCATCGAACCACACAGCCGTTTGTGTACAGGCAGGCAGAGGAAGGATTTACTGCATTCACTCTGTGTAATATAATATAAATGATCAGTTATTGCTGTAGCTCCATTTAACTACAGATCAAGATACACTTTAATAAAAGCGAAAGCATCAGGCCACAGTATTACTGTTCCAGGTACAGTACACAGATCAAAAGGTATCAGGTTTCCTAAAGTTTATTATAACCTCTAAAGACACCTGCGAGTTTCATTTACTCTGAATCACGGGAACTGTTCAGTAGATGCCAGCAATCTCGTTTTCTCGTCTGTTTATTCAAAATTTTATAATATGCAAAGAAAGTCAAAAGAGACCAGAACAGTACAATATATAGAGTCAGGACCCCAACATGAGCCATCCCTCTACCCATCAGACATGCATATGAATTACAGTAAACAAAGACAAGAAGCAAAGAGAATAGATAAATAAATAAATAAAAAAACATATAAACTGTTCTAGCTGCTTAGGTGCATGTTCTGTGCAGTGACACCAAATATAGCTATAAAAGGAGATGGAGCTATTGGCATTCCTATTACTTCTGAAAAGGCATAAAAAATTGACTTCCAAAGGCAGCAATCTTATTTAAATAAAAAATTTAAATATAATGGCATTTTATTAATGTTTTAACAAGACGTGCACCAATGTCTCATTACAAGAATCGCCCTTTTCACCCAAGTTTGGTCTTCGCCATTTACCACCCGCCCACCAGTCAGCGGACTTCTTCTTCTTCTTCTTTGGGCTTTTCCCTTCAGGGGTCTCCACAGCGAATCATCGCTCTCCACCTATCCCTAT
>CM074966.1:1125183-1140229 GCA_037577455.1 Pangasius macronema | reverse complement strand
CATCTTCAGCTCTGCTACCTCTAGCTCTGACTCCTGCCTCTTCCTCAGGGCCACTGTCTCTAAACCATACAGCATGGCCACTCTCACCACTGTCTCCTACACCTTCCCCTTGACTTTCAAATTAATAAAAAAAAAAAAAAAAAAAAAGCCGCTTGTCATGTTGCTGAGAAACTGCAGAGTGTATGCTCCTCTGTCCTGAAGACTTTGCCATGCTGGGAAAGTTAAAGCGCCGTGACTGTTACAAAGTGCTGACACTGGAGACTCCTTCCTTAAATGTTACATAAACACCTCTGTGATTGACAGGAGAGAGAGTACGCCCCTCCCGCCCTGAGAACACGGCCAAGTTTGCCCTCTAGGCTCCCGGCCACAGATGGCTTTGAACTCGTGCTGAAATGAGGAAGGAAACAAGAAACTGATGCCGTAACAAAAGAGTCACATCCTTTAATAAGTTTTGGTGTTTGTACAGAAAACTAGTTTGATTTAACAAAGAAATAAAGAAGGTTTGAAGCAATGGCAAACTGAAATGAATAACGTATAAAATGTGAAAACATTCCTAAGAGTTGACCTGGACGTCACAATGTACGCAAAAACTGTATTTTTTTCGTAGATCGTAGAGACAATAGGGTTTAAATGTGAAAATGTGAATGTTTTATAGTTAATCATGAAAAGGCAAGTCTCAAGCCAAACAGCAGAGCAAGATGGATTTACAGAGCGGCCCAAAGGAACCTCAGCAGAACCAGCAGTGAGTATCATCAATCATCGATCTGTCTTAATGTATAGAAACTTCTTTCCCTCTTGAAGGGTTCCAATAATTGTGGAGTTGATTGTGTGTGTTTCTGCAGTGGATGTGTACAGAATCGTAACAAAGCCCTTATCCAACAAATCACTCAAATCGAGAATATTTAAGTGAAACCTTTCCACCTTTATTGTTGATATCTGTTTAATTTCATGGATGTTCTGTTGTAACGCTTTATAAGGCTTTACACAAGCCTCTGTAACTGTACGTAAATGTTTATAAACACGTACATGGAGCTGTAGTTTAATGCTTATACATACTGTATTTTTTAACTTTTAATAGTTAGAGTTGAAAGTCTGTGAAACAAGTTAGTTACGTTATAGCAGCTATAAACACTCGTTCTCTCACCAGCATCTCTTTTTTCTCTCTCTTCAAGTTAATAAGACAAAAAAAAAGCAGCTTGTCATGTTACAGAGAAACCGCAAAGAAGCGTAAACTCCTCTGTCCTGAGGACTTTGTGAGAAATGTTATTTAGAAGACTTTATAGAGATATTATTCAAAACTTTAAAAAAAACATTAGATGTTGAAAGCAGAATAAACTGAATGTCAGTGCCACTCGCTGCCGCTTTGTGCTATGAAGCCTTACATTTCATGTGTGCGTTTATGATCATTTATATACAGAGGTTCATGTCAAGCCTTATAACGTGTTATCCAAAGATTTCTTTATGCCAAGTGGAAATATCTGAATATTTGGACCATTTAGACATCATCAACAACCAATAGTTATGGTTAAAAAAATATTAAAATTAAACATTGTCTTTGTGGTAATTTAGGCAGAAAGACCGAGCTCACCTGTTCCCAGCTGTTTGTCCATGAAGAGTGATGCGTCCATTGATTTTCTTTACGAGTTCAGCCAAAGGAAAAAGAGCAGTGGAAAAAGGTTTGCAATTCAAGTATAACTACTATCGTAAAACATTCTTTCATTATTTAACAAAATCACATGCTTTTTTTTTTTCCTGTCATTCGCAGTGTCAAGATAGAAAGACCACACTCACCGTCACCTAGCTATGTCTCTGTGGAGGGTGACAAGCCCGTAGAACTCAACCAGGATGATGGGGAAACTTCTCCACGTTTGCACCCATCGGCCACTGTACCGGCGAAGTACACACCACAGGAGCCCAAACTCTGCCTGGAGCACCACACGCCTCTGGAAATTTATTGCAAGACTGATGAGACCCTGATCTGTAGACAGTGTGCGATTGTGGAACACGGAGGACACAACAAGAGCTACACACAGGCAGCTAGGGTAAGGCAAAAAAATTATTTTATAGCAGCTATAAACAGATGTTCCCTCTGCAGCATCTCTTTTTTTCTCTCTCTTTAAGTTAATAAGACAAAAAAAACAGCAGCTTAACAGACATCATCAACAACCAATAGTTATGGTTAAAAAAATATTAAAATAATCGTTGAAATGTCTTTGTGGTAATTTAGGCAGAAAGACCGAACTCACCTGCTCCCAGCTGTTTGTCCATGAAGAGTGACGCGTCCATTGATTTTCTTTACGAGTTCAGCCAAAGGAAAAAGAGCAGTGGAAAAAGGTTTGCAATTCAAGTATAACTACTATCGTAAAACATTCTTTCATTATTTAACAAAATCACGTGCTAATTTTTCCCACTCTTATTCTGCACTTGCTTGCAAAAGAAAAATGGAAATGCCATTCTTAAAAGGACTGTCCCTTTTAAAGTGTACTTCCTGTTGCTTTGTAGTCTATTCCCTTGTCTTCACATGTACCACCTTGTCACCACTGTCCCCCTTTACTTCCCTCAATCAGCTCAAAAGCCTCAGATTCACAGGATTTTGGTCCTGATGATAGTTAGACAGCGCCCGACCTCCAACATCTAGTGGAAAGCCTTCCCAGAAGAGTGGAGCTCATTATAGCAGCAAAGGGGAATAAATCTGAAATGGGATCCTCAACCAGCACATATGAGTGTAATGGTCAGGGGTGCACATACTTTTACGATGTACAGTCGTGTAATTCCTTGTTTGGGACCTCTTAATAACATTCCATGGAAACAGTGGAATCAGGTGTAATGCAGTGATGTCCAGACTTTAAGGATACACACATCTGTTCTCTAATTCACTTCCAGATGTGTGTGTGTGGGTGTGTGTGTGTTTTTTAAAATTATGGTAGTATGAAGTATGCTGCTTTAAACAGTTTAAACACCCAATGTTAGGCATTTCTGAATCATGAGCAACAAAACTGATAAAAACAAAGCGTTAATCAAAGGAACTTAAATGATTCCTTCACTGTCAAAGAATGAGGTCTATCAGGTTTTTTTTCCTGTCATTCGCAGTGTCGAGATAGAAAGACCACACTCACCGTCACCTAGCTATGTCTCTGTGGAGGGTGACAAGTCAGTAGAACTCAACCAGGATGATGGGGAAACTTCTCCACGTTTGAACCCATCGGCCACTGTACCGGTGAAGTACACACCACAGGAGCCCAAACTCTGCCTGGAGCACCACACGCCTCTGGAAATTTATTGCAAGACTGATGAGACCCTGATCTGTAGACAGTGTGCGATTGTGGAACACGGAGGACACAACAAGAGCTACACACAGGCAGCTAGGGTAAGGCAAAAAAATTATTTTATAGCAGCTATAAACAGATGTTCCCTCTGCAGCATCTCTTTAAGTTAATAAGACAAAAAAACAGCAGCTTAACAGAAGCGTACAGAGGTTCATGTCAAGCCTTATAAAGCCTTTTGACGTGTTATCCAAAGATTTCTTTATGCCAAGTGGCAATATCTGAATATTTGGACCATTTAGACATCATCAACAACCAATACTTATGGTTAATAAAATATTAAAATTAAACATTGTCTTTGTGGTAATTTAGGCAGAAAGACCGAGCTCACCTGCTCCCAGCTGTTTGTCCATGAAGAGTGACGCGTCCATTGATTTTCTTTACGAGTTCAGCCAAAGGAAAAAGAGCAGTGGAAAAAGGTTTGCAATTCAAGTATAACTACTATCGTAAAACATTCTTTCATTATTTAACAAAATCACGTGCTAATTTTTCCCACTCTTATTCTGCACTTGCTTGCAAAAGAAAAATGGAAATGCCATTCTTAAAAGGACTGTCCCTTTTAAAGTGTACTTCCTGTTGCTTTGTAGTCTATTCCCTTGTCTTCACATGTACCACCTTGTCACCACTGTCCCCCTTTACTTCCCTCAATCAGCTCAAAAGCCTCAGATTCACAGGATTTTGGTCCTGATGATAGTTAGACAGCGCCCGACCTCCAACATCTAGTGGAAAGCCTTCCCAGAAGAGTGGAGCTCATTATAGCAGCAAAGGGGAATAAATCTGAAATGGGATCCTCAGCCAGCACATATGAGTGTAATGGTCAGGGGTGCACATACTTTTGCAATATACATTTGTGTAATTCCTTGTTTGGGACCTCTTAATAACATTCCATGGAAACAGTGGAATCAGGTGTAATTCAGTGATGTCCAGACTATTAGGATTCACATCTGTTCTCTAATTCACTTCCAGATGTGTGGGTGTGTGTGTGTTTTTTAAAATTATGGTAGTATGAAGTATGCTGCTTTAAACAGTTTAAACACCCAGTGTTAGGCATTTCTGAATCATGAGCAACAAAACTGATAAAAACAAAGCGTTAATCAAAGGAACTTAAATGATTCCTTCACTGTCAAAGAATGAGGTCTATCAGGTTTTTTTTCCTGTCATTCGCAGTGTCGAGATAGAAAGACCACACTCACCGTCACCTAGCTATGTCTCTGTGGAGGGTGACAAGTCAGTAGAACTCAACCAGGATGATGGGGAAACTTCTCCACGTTTGAACCCATCGGCCACTGTACCGGTGAAGTACACACCACAGGAGCCCAAACTCTGCCTGGAGCACCACACGCCTCTGGAAATTTATTGCAAGACTGATGAGACCCTGATCTGTAGACAGTGTGCGATTGTGGAACACGGAGGACACAACAAGAGCTACACACAGGCAGCTAGGGTAAGGCAAAAAAACCTGTGGTGTTCAAAGAAGCTGTGCAGCTCTTGAACAGCTGTCTAATACATCAGGCTTTTCTTTCATTGCAGCGTTGAATAATTCATATGATGTCAACACCTTCTAACCAGTGCTATAATGTTCCTCTTTCTTTCTTACAGGCTCTGCTGGAGCTGGACACATTGTCTTTACTTGAACAAACGCTGAACAGCGTAGACACAAACAAGTTCATGTGGTATCTGTGTCAAAATTACCCAGAATGCTTTGAGACTCCTCAGGTGACTTGTGACATCCAGGAAGCATCTAAACTCATTCTGGAGAGATTTGGCCCAGTTGCAGCTCCAAAGATTGCTCTAAAGGTCATGTTGGAGTTAGGTAGGATCAAACATCTGTTTACTGAAGCATTTCCAATGAATGTGGTCTAGACTCATCATTTTATTCGATTGGTTCATCTTTTCTTTTCATAGGGAAAAGTCATAAGACCATCCAAGATAATCTAAAATCTAAACAACAGGGTCATCTTAGATCTAAATTCCAGTGCATACGTGAAGGAAACGCTCATCAGGGGAATCCGATTCTTCTAAATGATATCTTCACGGAGCTTCTCATTACAGAAGGAGGGGATGGAGCTATCAATAAAGAACATGAGATCAGACAGATTGAGGATGCTTGCAAGAACAAGGGAATGGAAGAGATCGTGATAAAATGCAACGATATATTTCAACCTTTACCCGGACAGAACAAACGCATTCGGACCGTGCTAACCAAGGGCATCGCTGGGATTGGGAAAACTGTATCTGTACACAAATTCATCTTGGACTGGGCGGAAGGAAAAGCGAATCAGGATATCCATTACATCTTCCCACTTCCTTTCCGTGACCTGAATTTGAAGGGAAATGACAAATATAGTGTGATGCAGCTTCTTCATCATTACTTTCCAGAACTTAAAGAACTCAAAACCATAAGGAGCGAGGAAGTGAAAACCGTGTTTATCTTTGATGGCCTGGACGAGTGCCGACTTCCCCTGAATTTCAGGAGCAATGAAATGTGCTGTGACCTGACAAAGAATATCTCGGTGGATGTCCTGCTGACAAACCTCATTCAGGGAAATCTACTTCCCTCTGCTCTTCTCTGGATAACATCCCGACCAGCAGCGACCAATCAGATCCCTTCTGAGTGTGTTGACCAGGTTACCGAGGTCCGAGGGTTTAACGACTCAGAGAAAGAGGAGTACTTCCGAAAGAGGTTTGCCGATCAAGACCTTGCTGAAAAAATCATTGCACACATCAAGTCTTCAAGGAGCCTCCACATTATGTGCCATATCCCCGTCTTCTGCTGGATATCTGCTACGGTTCTGGAGAAGACGTTGGGTAAATCAGACATGGAAGTACCTAAAACTCTGACCCAGATGTACACCCACTTTCTTCTCATTCAGACACATTTGAAAAACAAGAAATACCATGGAGTGATTCAAGACAACACGGACCTGCCCGAATCTGACAAAGAGATGATCTTCAAACTGGCCAAGCTAGCGTTTCTGCAGTTGGAGAAAGAAAATCTGATTTTCTATGAAAATGATTTGACCGAATGCGACATCGATGTTAGCAAAGCAACCGAGTACTCTGCAATTTGCACAGAAATTTTCAAAGAAGAGTTCGGCTTGTACCGAGAGAAGGTCTTCTGCTTTGTGCATCTGAGCATTCAGGAGCACTTAGCTGCTGTCTATGTGCAACTTAAATTTATGGACAGCCACATAAACATACTCCAAGAAGACATGGAGAATCAGAACAAAATGGTGAAGATGTCAGATTTGCACAAGAGCGCCGTGGACAGAGCGTTGAAGAGCAAGAACGGACACTTTGACCTTTTCCTGCGCTTTCTTCTCGGTCTCTCACTCGACTCCAATCAGGCTCTTTTGAGAGGCTTGCTCCCAAAACCGTGTTTGGAGAGTTTGGAGGAAACGGTGGACTACATCAAGGAGAGGATCAGAAAGGAGTCGTCAGCGGAAAGGACTATCAACCTGTTCCACTGTCTGAATGAACTGAATTACAACTCGTTGGTGGAAGAAATTCATAGCTTCCTGAGATCAGGCAAGCAGTCAGAGACGGAGCTTAAACCTGACCAGTGCTCAGCTTTGGCCTATGTGCTGCTAACGTCAGAGGACGTGATGAATGAATTTGACTTGAAGATGTGTCACACCTCTCCTGAGGGATATCGGAGACTGTTACCAGTTGTCAAGACCTCGAGAAGAGCCAGGTAATTTTCTACATGGAAGCTTTCTAATCATAAGCATAACATCGTATGTAAAATGTTTTGTTGTTCTTGTTGTAGTTGTTTTCTCCCTAAGTTTGGTCTTGCCAATTCCCACCCACTAGCTGACTTTCCCCTGCAACACAACATCTACAACAGGAAATATGTGCTTCAAACAATTGTACATTGCATTTCCCAGCTGTGTCATTTTTGTTGAAATCTCATTGATCTGTTTCATTTGACCTCACAACCCTCAACAGACTTGCTGGTGTCAACCTCACAGATGAATCCTGTGAGACCCTGGCTTCGATTCTCCAGTCCGCTAGCTCACACCTGGTAGAACTGGACCTCAGCTTTAACAGCTTGGGAGATTTAGGAGTGAAACTTCTCTGTACCGGCATCTCAAATCCACACAGCAAACTGGAGAAACTGACTCTCAGTCACAACGAGCTGGAACATATCGGAGTGAAGCTGCTGTGTGATTGTCTGCAGAGTCCACACTGTAAACTGCAGACACTTGGGTCTGTAATTATTTTGCTTATATGTGCAGTAATAATGGCACTTGATGTAATGTTTTAAAGCTTTGCAAATAGACTAATGCAATTTTTTTACTTCAGTAAAGTCTTATACTGTAGAAAGCAGTTAGCAGATTGACATTTTATCACAAACCTAGAAAGAGTATCTCAGTGTTAGTCATTATACTTGTCATTATACTACATGTATGTTTTTGTACTTTTTACTTGTTTGCAGATTGGCTGGCACAAACTTCTCAGAACAATCTTGCGAATTAATGGCCTCGGTTTTCCAATCTGCTAACTCTCAACTGAAGGAGCTCGACCTTGGCTGCAATAAAGGCATAAAAGACTCCGGAGTGAAGCTTCTCTCTGCTGGACTGATTAGTTTGCAGTGTAAACTTGAGAAACTCAGGTTAATTTACAGTAATCTCCATTCAGTTTTTATTTATTTTGTCAATAGCTGAACGTCCTTAAATAAAGTAGGTTAAAGTAATAACATTAAAACAAACACAGAAAAAGAAAGTGAAATAGTTTCTGTCACTCTGTAGGTTGGACAGATGTGACCTCAGCCATGAATCATGTGAAGCCTTGAAAACTGTTCTCCAGTCACCCAACTCTTGCTTGAGACAGCTGGATCTCAGCTACAACAAGCTAGGAGACTCCGGAGTGCAGCAGCTCTGTGATGGACTAACACATCCAGACTGTAAACTGGAGTTACTGGATCTGAGCTACAACAACCTCGGCCATTCCGGAGTAAAACTTCTCTCTACTGGACTGATGAATCCAGACTGTAAACTCAAGAGTATAAGGTTGACCATCAGTTTTTTTTAAATGAAAATTTCAAAGCAGTCCTGTTTCTGAAGATTGATGTTCTTATAAAATTTAGTTCCAAACAATCTCATCTATCCGGAAGAGGGCGGATAGCGCTTTCCTCCAAGTGTGTTACACTGCCTTGTGACACAATAGTTTGAAAAATTGGAAATTTGAAAATTGGAATAGTTTGAAAAATTACAAAATTTGGGAGAAAATTGGGGAAAGAAATGGGGAAAGAAATCAGTTTCTAGCCTAATTCAGCAGAGAACATCCAGCTAAACACGTAGAGTGATTATCTGGAGCAGGTGTGTTGGATTAAATTATAAATGACTTCAGGATCGATGTACTGTAGATCTCCAGGAGCAGAACTGGTGATCAGTAATCTATGTAGTTTGTTGCAAAGCCTATGTGTAACATGATACATTTAAAAAATGGAATAATTGTTCAAATGATAATGTACTTTGCTCATCTGTAGACTTGCTGATGTCGGCATTCCAGACGAGACGTGTGAAATTCTGGCCTTGGCTCTACAGTCAGAAAATCCAACCCTCAGAGAGCTCGATCTCAGCAGCAATTACATTGGAGATTCAGGAGTGGAACTGCTCTGTGCTGGATTGATCAGCCCAAACTGCTTCCTTGAAAAACTAAGGTGAATACTATGTGTACATTTTATTATTTATGTTAGCAAAGAATGAAGGAATCTTGCTTGAGACATACAAGTTTCCTGACTAACTCTTTGTTACAGTTTATAATGAATTTCTTTTCTCTGCTGCAGTCTGCGTTGGTGTAATCTCACAGAGAAGTCCTGTTCAAACCTGGCTTCGGTTCTGAGTTCCCACACTCGTTTGACAGAACTGGAGCTGAGAGACAACGATGTGAAAGATTCAGGGCTGAAACTGCTTTGTGTTGGTCTTCAGGATCCTGGATGCTCACTGCAGAAACTGGGGTAAGGCACACAGCAGTGCAAAGAAACAGTGGAGCAAATCTCTGTGCTTTATCACATCTACATCTACATTATCGAAGGAGTCATTATGCTAAAATTCAAGCTTCCTTTTATTATTTAACACTCTCTATCGTACTATACTATCATACTGTCTGCTGTACAGTTATTTTCCAGAGATTACTAGGTATTTTTTGAGGGCAGTTTGTTTTTGCCATAAATACATGTAAAATCTGCTTTAGTTGCAGTTTTGTAGTCATCTTGTAGTGAATAAATCAAAATGACTGTATTAAGAATCCTCTAGGAATCATCAGAATCACAGAACAATCCATTATCATTATCCAGGAACCAGACATGCTGAGCTCAAATAAACATCATGTAATGTACCACTGTAATAGACCAAGCCCGCTGGTACTGTATCAGGTGTGTGTTGGTGGTGGTGTATAGTAATTGTGAACGAAGTGTAATAGTTGTTCCTCTGCAGTCTTTCAGGGTGTTGTGTTACAGAAGATGGCTGCTCTGATCTAGCCTTAGCTTTAAGTTCAGATCATTCGCAGATCAGAGAACTGGACCTCAGCTACAATCATCCAGGAGAGTCAGGAGTGAGACAGCTGACTGCTGTACGAGATAATCCACACTGTAACCTGGAGAAACTGAGGTGAGTGGAATAAAGGAAGACAAAGCTACTTTACTATACTAGGGCTCTTGTCAAAGCAGACATTGCCAAGTCCAAGACCAAGACTAGCCAAGATCAAGTCCAAATGAAAGAGAGACAGAGTCAAGGTCAAGTTTTGCTTTAACGACAAAATGGGTTAATTTTGGGTTTTTATTTAGAGTTTGTAGCCTATTGGAGGTTTCTCAGGGAATCTTTATGAAGAGGTTAGCGTGCTAAAAGAATACGTCATCACCACTCTTACCTGATTTCTTTGTTCTTTGTACAGTGTGGACCACAGTGGTGAGAGCAGGATCAAACCAGGACTAAAGAAATGTAAGAATCCACACAGTTGGGTTTAACTGTGTATCTTTCAACATGAAGGAACTTTCTAAGGATATATGTTGTTTTATTATGTCTTTATAACACTGTCTTATTTTGTCTTTGTTGTTCATTTTATGTTATTCACATTCTTCTGAGTTCTATTTAGGTCTCAGGTTTTATACTAAAGTTTAGCTACAGATATATACAGATCTATAATATAGTGTAAAAGACCAAATTAATTTTGAGCCACTGTTTCTGCAGACGCCTGTGAGATCACCCTGGACCCAAACACGGCACACAGAACTATGTTTCTAAGTGGTAACAAAAAGGTAACAAGGACTCGAAGTGAGCAGTCGTACCCGGACCATCCGGACCGGTTTGAGTACTACGCCCAGATTTTGTGCAGAGAGTCCCTGAGCGGTGCTCGCTTCTACTGGGAAACTGAGTGGACTGGCAATACCATTTACAGTGGAGTAACTTACAAAGGTATCAACAGAGCAGGTCGCAGTAATGACTGCAAACTGGGTATGAATAATATATCCTGGATTCTGTTCTGTTCTAACAACTACGGTTATTACGCTGGTTACAATAACAAGGAGACAGTGGTAACTCCTCCACCGAATCCCTCCAGAAGAATGGGTATCTATTTAGACTGGCAGGCCGGTACGCTCTCCTATTTTATCGTCTCTGCTGACAGGGTGTATCACACATATACATTTCACACAACGTTCACCGAGCCCCTGTATCCAGGGTTCCGGGTTGATGACACAGTGACACTGTGTGATCTGGATTAAACAAAAGAGCATGCACTTTATGGAAATGACTGTAGGGTATGAGAGAAATTTAGTCAGAGGTTTTAAAGGAAGTAATAATCCACTGTGCTGTTGTGCTGTTACAATAATATAATGAGTGACAGGGTGGTGTGGTGAAGCACAGTTACTGTTACCAACCTGAAGATGGTTATTTTCCACAGCAAGTTGTCACTCATTACATGATGTATTGAAATTACTTTTTAATTTTTAATGTCTTAAAGAACTGTGAAGTTGTAGGTTTTAAATGTCCATAAAAGCATAAAAAGAAACAAGCAGAAGAGTTGAAATGGAAAAAGTAAGTTATGTTTTTCATTTGTACAATCATTTCATACATTATTTAGATGACTTTGCTTAAAAAAAATCAAATAAGCAGAAATGTTAAAGTGCATTGCAATTTTTAACATTTTTTAAAACGAGACAACAACATACTCAAACGCTTCAATTAATGATCACCTGAACTAGTATACTACACAATACTAAATTGTTATATTATACTTGTTCTATTGTTTCTACAGTTGTGCAATATCAGTACAGTTATTATGTTATTATACTATATTATATTATTAGATTGTCTCTACAACTATGTGTGTGCTACTATACTATACTGTACTATATTATACTGATTCTATAGTTGCTGTATATTAGTGCAGGATTGCTGTTATACTGTGTATACATAGTGTTGTTATTGCTACCTGTAGCTTAGCAATTTACTTTTATTTTATTTATGATATATTAATTTAATTGTATTTGTTATTTAAATGTGCAGTTTAAATGTTACACACTTTTTGTAATGGTTATTATTCTTTGTCTTGATTTTGAATACATATTTATTTAAATTTTTGTTTATTTATTTGTTTGTTCCGTTATTATTATTATTTATTAAATGTTTTCCCCTCATCTAAAGAAGTTTTGTTTTTGTATAAATTACAGAGAGAGAGAGAGAGAGAGAGAGAGAGAGAGACGTATATATAATTTTCGACCGTTATTTTTCACCAAAACGGCTCTTCTGAACTGAGAGTCGACTCTCAAACTTCACCTTGAAAACGAGCCATGTTGCAAGCTGATTCAAAGAGTCGACTCATATAGATGATTCAAATAACCGATTCACACAGCTGATTAAAATAACCGATTCATAACGAACTTTTACCTCAGAAAAAACATAATATAAAACTGAGGTAAGAAAGTTGTTAAAGTGGTTGCTGTTCTCATTATTTTAGTCTATTTGTAATGTTAGGTATTTATATCAAGCTAAGAAAACTTTAAACAGACGACTTTAAGCTCGTTTATATTAGCACTTAAGCTAACTATCTAAGTGCTACCTGTAGCTTAGCAAACGCACGCGCTGATGAAAGCTAAGCATTAGCATCATCGGTGCTGCATTAAACTCAGCGATTTTAATTATTTTATTTTATTTATTTATTTTTTTATACTGAAGTCGAATAAATTATCATTAAAAATACTTTCAGGAAAACACACACTCACCGCCGTAGGAGTTAAAGCTTCAATCAGTTCAGTATTTACAGTTTGAATTAGTTCAGGAAACAAATGCAAGTTTTATACTTAAAAGAATAATAACAAAAAAAAAGCAATATCTGTACTATATTTAAGTTAAAGATGTGAGAACTGTACAACATTGACAAGTCTGAGGTGCGAACTTAATTTCGTTAAGAAGTTTGGTTCGTTCTTTGTTTCCGTCATTAAAGAAAAAAATCCACCTATTAAATTTTTATAATTAAAATATTATGTTCATCTTCTTTTTTTTAAAGGTTTCCCACATTACCCATAATGCTGTTTGACTGAATGCTGATCGTGGTGCAGTGGGATTTCGCTCTCGCTTCATCTCTACCTAAAGAGAGCGATGCAGCGGCGCTTTAGTGCTGTAGTCTGTCCAGCTCCTTTCTCACTTCCTCGTCTGTACAATCTGCTCAAACAGATCAGCTTCCAAAGCTTCGCTTTTCACGCTAACACCACCATCAACTCCATCGCGCTCGCCATCGCGTAGATCGCAAACTAGCCGATTCTCTACCGCTACTCAGCGACGCAGATCTGCATTGCATTGTGGGATTTTGAGTCAAGAGTTTGCACTAATGTCTTCGCTACTTCTACATGGGTTGAACGCCTGAAACCTGACTGTTATCCTTTAGGTTTGAGATTTATGAGATGTTTTTCTGCTAGATGTGTATCTGCTAAACTCAATACGCAATAATGATGTCCTTCTGTGGCGTCAGAGCGACACACAGCTGCTAACTTCTCGCAGGAATAATGACAATACAGCACCAAGTAATGCATTAGCACCTGACACAGTAATCACATCACAGATATGTGTACATAAAGATATTTATTGTGTTTCAGGGTGGATTTTTCACGCAGAGCACGTGAAGCGGCCCGGTCTGCAGCTACACTGCTACAGCTCTCATGTGTGGTAGCTTTCAGCGCCATCTTGTGGTTAAAGACAGTATTGACTTCACACAGAGCAGTCACAGAAGGCTGGCGTTCATTCATACCAGCGTTAATATAAAATCCTTCCTGATGGCGAGTTACAACGGATTTGGATACAGGTTATTAGGAGATAAATCCAGAGTGAAAAATGAACTGTATTTAGAAAACGTATTATTTGAGTTTGCTAAATACTAAATGACTTTTTGTCTTTTTGAGCAAAATGCTATATGCAAGGTTTAAATACCTCATGCAGCGTGAAAACTGTTAAAACATGGAATCTGTGTTAAAGTTTTCTTTTTAAGGTAAAGTAGCATAAAGTAGAGCTAGACAACAAAAAACAAAATGGTCAAAGAGACAGACATATCTGTCTAAATATTGCGCATGAGAACCAAAAATCTTTGGTCTGTAGTACAGCATTTGTGTCCTGAAAAAGGTCCTGAAAAATTCCAGGACTTTTCCTAAATTTGTTTTCCCAGCATACCGATTTTCTAGGGTTAGTTATTTTTAAAAGGTGATTAAAACAGAAAATATGAAGTTATAGTGCAGGGAAAAAGAAAAAGTTTATGTTTAGTTTTTGAGTTTTTGAGTTTATATAACTTTGAATATCCAGATTTTTTTTGTTTGTTTGTTTTACAAAATGTTTCTGAATTTCCAAAGTCTGAAAATTCGTTTCATATTTTCCCAGACTTTCTTTGTCCCACTTTAAATCTTACACTAGACACTCTGATATAACAATTTTTTTAAAACACTTTTTTATCTAAACTCTCAGAAATTCCTTCAAATCTGTTCCCACTCCTGAATGAATGCAGTGATTTTGTTGTTGGATGTGAACAGCTGGCTCCTCTGGCTCATCCCACATCACCATTCAGGGCTTTGAGCTGAGGATTTTGTGAGAATAAGGACCCCAACCGGGCCGAACAATGGCAGCGCTGAAAAGAGAAGGGGTAAGAGACGGGGAGGGTCGTCGAAATGCAAATTCACTCTCTCCGTTTCCCCTCAGAGAAACTCGACAGGAACGCACAGATCGCTGTTTCTCTCCGAACGGGAAGTGGAAGTCGGAGAATAATGCAGGAGAAGACAGACACAGGTGCGCCGTAGGAGGATCCACCTGCAGAAAACAGCCCACTGAGGTAAGATTTAGGTCTTTATTCACCTGTTTTCTGTGATAAAAGTGAGGAGGGAAAGTAAAACTCTCCAGGCAGGTCTGAGGCCTGTCAAGAGCTGTGCACGAAAAAATACCTTAATACCAGGATTGCTGCAAAACCTAGAAGAGTAACACTATAAGAGCATAGAGAGTAAAACTGCACTGATACGGTATAGTACAGCTATACACACTATAGGCCTACAGTGCTGTGCAAAAGTCTTGGCACCCACTTTTTTTTTTGGGTACAGTTATAGATGTTTATTTTCTGACTTCTACATTATTGATTCAGTACAAAAATGTTTCAGATTCCAAACATTATTTTTCTGGCACAGAATGAAGCGTTACAGTAAAATGTTTGTGTGTCAGTAAAGAAAGCAGCAGATTCCATAAGAGACA
>CM074966.1:1093392-1125148 GCA_037577455.1 Pangasius macronema | reverse complement strand
ACTCACTCTGGGTCATTTATTACTGTTTACTGCTCTTTATAGGGTTTATTAATGTAGAAACATTTAATTTCAGTATTGTTGAAGGCGTCTTTGCTCTACAGCGTTTCTTTACACGTGCCTGAGACTTTCGCACAGAACTGTAAATTATAGTGCAGCGTGGAATAACAGCAATGCTGCACTAATATACAGCAACTATAGAATCAATATAATATAGTACAGTATAGTATAGTAGCACACATAGTTGAGAAAATATAATATTATAATGTAGTATAATAACATAATATTATATTGATATTGTACAACAAGTATAATGTAATATATAATATAACAGTTTAGTATTGTGTAGTATCCTAGTTCAGGTGATCATTAAGTGAAGCGTTTCAGTATGTTGTAGTCTCATAGTGTAGCATAAAAACTAATAAAGCGTAGTAAAGAGACTAACACTACAGTGTACAGGGTAAGTAGTCAGGCAGTATAATACTACAGTTGTATTATAGTTTAGTAGAACATACCATAGGATTGTATTATATAGTATATAGTATGACAGTCTACTGTAGTATGTTACAGTAAAGTTTAGTATAGTAAATAATATAATATGATGATATAAAATAGTATAATGGTATGGTATAGCACAGGAAGGTATAATATACCATAATATATACAATATACCTCCATAACACACTCTATACTATACTATACTATACTATACTGCATCATTATACTCTACCATTATAACACACTCTGTACTATACTATACTATACTATACTACATCATTATACTCTACCATTATATAACACTCTATACTATACTATACTATACTACATCATTATACTCTACCATTATAACACACTCTGTACTATACTATACTACATCATTATACTCTACCATTATAACATACTCTATACTATACTATACTATACTACATCATTATACTCTAGAATTATAACACACTCTGTACTATACTATACTATACTACATCATTATACTCTACCATTATAACATACTCTATACTATACTATACTATACTATACTATATTATACTATGATAGTATAGTATATAGTATAGTGTGTGTTATAATAGTAGAGTATACTAGTATAGTTAAAACTACTTCTTTATTTTGCACACTGAAACTTTTTTTTTTCGTGTTGAATACTTTACTGAGTTTATATACTTTAAGGGAGAAGCGACTCCACATTAAAGAGAGAGAAACACAAATACATCAATCGTATATGGAGTACGATATAATTCACAATTTTATCTCTGTATTGTGTCCTTCAGTGTCGCTTCTCACACACACGAGAGTGTTTTAATGCTTCAGAAAGAGAAACGTGACCCAGACTATGGTTGAATTTTTGCCTCTACCTGATTTCTTCATATAGTTCAAAACTAAAAACTAAACTTTTCATAACCAAGCTAACATTCTGAAACACTTCTCTTCTTTTTTGCGAGTGCAGACCCACGTTGTGTATTTGTGTCTCATTAAGGGTTTCTCTGATGCCTCGGCAGTTTTTTTCTTTTTTGTTTAGCACCACTCTGCTGCTCAAAGAACTCGCAGAACAATTGGCCTATTCTGCCCCGTCCCAATGACCCCCAACACCCTCCCCCTCAACTAATGCCTCCCTCCACATCCCTAATTTCCACTTGATTAAGCTTCTCGAGTCCAAGAGGGAAAAACGCTTCACTAACCCTGAAGTAGCAATGAGAGACAAAAAAAAAATGTACGACTCTGTTTATTTCCCAAACATCAGGAAGGAAGACACTTTTTTTAATTAATGTTAATCTTTATTAATATTTATTAGCAGTAATAGAAAGTTACTTCTTTTTTTAAACTTTACAACTCAGTGAACACAATTTGAGCTGGATTGAAGATTCTCAGGAACTATTTAACTCTTAGTGACAGACATTATTAAACAGTGCAGGATTAACACTTTCAGATGATTAAAAAAAATCGAATCAAACCACTTCACTGAAACCAAGTAACATAACGAGAGAGTCTGGATTTCTGGCACCTCTCTGCTGTTTTCTGTTATCTAATAACAGTTTTTGTGGAATTTTGTGAAACATATATTCAATAGAGAAAAATGTACGGTCTATAAACAAAAGTTGTGGGTGTAAAAAGACGCATTCTTGCTCCAAATTTAGTGGCTAAGGAGAAATTATGTGCTGACCTTTATAGACCTGTAGGTGTCACTGCAGCTTCCAGAAAGTGCTTGCTTTTCTGTGTTACACAACCTGTTGAAATATCAAGTGCGCAATACATCATATAATAAAAGACTTTAAAAAAAAACCATCAGGTTCAAACTGACATGATTTAAAGGACAACTGTTTTTTGTCACAAGTCGAGCAGGTTAGTAAGAATTAATAAGAACTCAGTAATGAATATAATAACTTGGTTGTGATTTCCATCTATGTAACAAAATCTTAAAAAAAATAATAATAATAATAAAAAATAATTAAAGACCCCTGGCTTTGCTCCACAGACCCCTGGAGGTTCTCAGAACCCGGTTTGAGAAACACTGATATATGAGACCGAATGTTAGTGTTGCTTTTAGAGCAGAGATGGGTTTAAAGGTCAAGCCTAAACTTTCCTTCACAGGACTAAACTCGCCTCAGGAGAAATCCAGATTTGCGTAACGCAGCACTTTGTGTAATACGGGACTTCTTTATTTTGACACAAGAACAAGATAAATGTGTGTGTTTTTCAGGTACACTCATCATATCTAACATTGCACATCCAGGATCTTGTACTGCAAACCACGAAATCATGAACAAAATGAACCGCTACTTAGTCTAAAACTTTAATCGTGTAAAAGCGCCATTGAAGATGACAGTTAAGATGAAATCAGCAGTGTTAACATCTGATTAAATAATTAGTCATTGTTTCTGCTCTTCTGCTGAGAGACTCGTATGGAGCTTGTGCTGGAAAATCGGTGTTGATAAATATGCGTAATACGTCGGTTTTTAGCGAGATGGCGCATGCAGCCGCGACTCACTCATGAGAATTTGTTTTTGTATCTTTAGTAATTAGGAATTTAATATTTAGTATATTATATTGTATTTTTGTCCAGCTCTAACTCAAATCCAGTGTGTAAAAGATGTCTTGGTGCATCCTTTACCACTGATGGTGTTTGTGTCTCTGTTGTCTGTGTTGTTCCAGCATTTCACTTTTTTCTCCTCCTCATTTGGCCGTTTAAGGCTGACACACGGCCTTGATTTTGGCCGTTATAAATAAACTTGACTTGACCATCAGCACCAAAACACTTCAACCGCAAACTTGAAAGTTGTAAACAGAGCTCAGAGCGAACGAGCTCAGGAGACCCGTCGCTAACAAAGAAATGACGGCGCCGGAGCTCCCTGTCCGAATTCTCGGCCTGCTTGAGCAGTTGCTTAGCGATGCGCCATGAATCAGGACGGGATAATCCAGTTTGAGTCCGGACGATGAATCTCCCTCTCTCCTCAACTCTCCTCTTTCTCAGAACTCAGTGCTTTGAATACTAATGTCTCAGTTTTACACCATAGAGAGCGAGAGAGACAGAGAGAGAGATATTTAGTGGCTGTACAACACACACACACACACACACATACATCCTCTTCCTGTACTCTTCTGGCTGTAGTTTAGTAGCAGTACAGAGTTGAACTGAAGTTCAAAGGTAGGGTGTTACATGTACATTTACTTACTTAATGCTTTATACTTTATACTACAGTACACAGAGTATATTTCTCTACGCTGTGTAGAATTTCAGTCGCACTTCACGTGTACCACGACTGCGTCTAAAACCTGTCCTAACACGACGGCGATAACCTGATTAATATGAACAGGAAGCACTGCTTCCATTGTTTTAATAAGTAATAAGCAATAAGGAAGCTCGAATTCCTCCGTTGTAGTGTGAACAATAGACAAATAAATCCAAAAGGATTGGGTTTTACCGTAAATTGCTGATTCGAAGTATTAATCTTGAATGTTTATATTTAATCTGGGTTTGTTTCTGTTTCTTGAGGTTGTGCAACAAATAAAATTTGAACAATACAGCAAGAAGTCACTGTGAACTTAATCTGCAACTGAACACACTGAACTAAATTACTTTCACTTTTTTTTAGAAATCGGATGTTGCAACTCAAATAACTGCAGTGAAGTCAGTCATCACAGTTTGATCTGCTGAGGTCAGAGATAGCTACTTAACCAGGATGAAGCTAGCTAACTGTGTAGTATAGATTAGCATGCCTCATCTCACCCGCTAGTTTATATGTATCATTAGAAGAAGCGACTATTCATTAATTATATTTAATGTAGCTAGAAATGTTATGTAAGACTCCTAAAAAGGCTAAAGAGTCCTTAAACCTGCAGTAAAGCAGCGGCTGACTGACGAGGACCATCCTGCAGATTTGTTCCTGTCATGTCGCCCCCTAGTGGGGTCGTGGAGCACGGACAGCTTCACGAGAGTTCGTGCTGTTTCGGAGGAATGCACTTGGTCATGAAGGAGATTAGGGACGAGACGAAAAAGTCAGATAACTCCAGGAATCCAGCTGAAAACAACAGGAAGAGCTCATTATGCAGATAACACGACACAATGACATCGTTTACCGAAGACCAGCGTCAGTTCATGCTAACGAGCACTTGGCTGGACGAGCTCTCTGCTTCTCGTTCTTTATGAAATCTTAAATAGATGCTTTTTAGATTTGTCCACAGTTAACGAGTTCCCAGTCTCTAAACGTGAAATGGACCAGATGTAAGGTCTTTGCTCATGAAACCGCTGATTATTGTTATGTTCAGCATTAAGAGTTGTCGGGTCGAGCCTGAGAGCGGCCGAGCGGTTGAGAGCTGGAGATGTGTACCGACTTTGAGCTGTGTAGGAGAGAGCCATTGTTCATCCTGATTTATGCTCCATCCTCTGGAGAAGTGTATAATTAGCCCTGTGGAAACAGGAAAAACCTCACCCTCCCTCCCTCTTTTCTCTCTCTTTCTCTCTCTAGTGTATACAGATATGCCTTTACTAACTGCTCCTTTACAGTGAGATAGAAGTGCCATGTCCCATGTGTGTCTGAGATTTTACTGGAAATGACAAGAACCCTAGCTTCCTGAAAAACAAATCAGTTGCGTCTCAGCATTCACTCGTTCTCGCAGTGCCTTCAGAAATCTGACAGCATCTCAACTGGTCAGCCAGACCGTCAAAAACGGATGAAGTTTTAAAATTATTTTTATGCTAGCTGTATAACTTTGATATGAAGTATAATAGTAGATTAGATACTAGACTTTAGTATTGACAGCTTCACAACGCCTGTCACTCAACAAAACTCAGTTATAGTTTCAGCTACGGTTTTAATAATAATAATAATAATAATAATAATAATAATACATCCATTCTAAGATTTTCTATTATTTGTTTTGGTAATGATATGAAACTGCTTGTGTTGCTATTACTTGGCAACCCATGGTCAGCGGAATGATTCACCAAAGATTTGGTTATAAAACATTCTGTTACCGGATATGACAACATGTTTCCACCAATCAGATTGCACAGTCAGAACTATTGTATATTGTATACTTGACAGTTGCAGATTGGAAGTTTGAAGTATTGAAGTATTTCCAATCTTCATCTGTCCAGTTTGGTGAGCCGGAGCCAACTGTAGCCTCAGATTCCTCTTCTTATTCTCTTTCCTGTTTATCAAAACAGGTCTTAAGATGTCATTTCATCCTGTTAGTGCTGCTGTACGAGATTCTGAGCTCATAAGTCATGGCCTTGTATTTTCTTTTCATATGTCCTTCATCTTCTCCAGCTTCCTCAGATGGCTCTCGTTTTGTTTCGAACAGCGTTCAAGCCCTTGGCGGGATTTTTTTTTTTTGGTCCGCGTGAGTTATTGCACCAGCAGCCCTGTAATTTTTAAAAGCTTTCCTGTGCAGATGAAAGAGCTGCCCAGCTCCAGGTGGATAATACAGACCTGCGATTAGTCCTCTTTTTCTGCCCTTTCCTCGACGGGACATTCCTGGACTCTGGTGCGTCATGTCACGTCACCCTGAGCCGTATTCACGAAACTCTCACCGTGACCTATTTTGCTTTTTGAGTTTCATGCATGGTGATTTATTGATGCAGAAGAGGAGCTCTCGCTAGCTGTTTTTTTCACCCTCTCAACACCTGGGAGTGTTTGGCCTGTAATCCATGGGGACAAAACAACACACACCTGGTCTGATGGAAAGGGGGAGGATCACAAGTTACAGCAATGTGTGTGTTCCACTTCAACTTCAAGTTGATTCTTATTCAAGGATGTTTTAATTATAACCTTCTTGGGACTCCCAATAGGAAATTGTCAAATTGTTCTGTGGCCTTCCTTATTTATTCAAATGGTACGATCAGTCACCCTCACACAAAATTGCTGCTGTGTCTGATATGGATGAAAAAAAAAAGATGGCTTACGTCTTTGAGGAACCAACCCCTTACTGGAGAAATGGAGGTTCAGGAGTATTCTTGCGGTCTTATTTACAAGTGATGGGAAGAAGGAGCGTGAGATCTTCGCCCCTACACTGAACAATGGTGATGAGCTTTGCATCAGAAATAGCGACAGAAATAACGAGATTGCGAAGCAGAAGTTTCTCTGTATGGTGGCTTGTTTTATTTTCCATGATAAGATGAGAAATTCAGAAGTCCATCAGGAGCGCAGTGTAGAGCTACAGCTTCTTCATGGCTTCTTGCCTTCCACTGAAGGTACACCAGACATGACTGACTTGGCATGAGAGCCTGGGGCTGATCCAGGCTTCACTGAAGGGAAGATGACCTGGGAATTCATAGGGAGCAACATCAGTGCTTGGGGGGAAAAAACATTCCTCAAGGCTTTTTGGATGGTTAACAGGGTTTTACTTGGAAAATGTTCTAAAAAAAAAAGAAACTCTCTTACCTTTAAGGCTTTCTCCAGAGAGACAAACCAGAAGGTTTCATTTAGAGTGGACACTTCTTCCCCCATTTTCTACCCAATTTGGATATATATATATATGAAACTGATTATTGGGAAAGACCCAGCTGCGTTTCTGTTGCTGTGATCGTTAAGGCTCAGCGTTCACATCTGCATTAATAACAGTGTAAAGACTGGAATGGATGCCGTGTTTCTGTTTCATGTTCCTCCAACCCCCTCACTCGTGTGAGACGAGTGCACAGAGAAGAGCTGATCGGAGGAGCTGATAAACGGAGAGAGTCTCTCTTTCCGCCCGAGGGCTTTTGGATCTAATGCAAAGTCATTCTGACAGTCCAGACAGTTCTTGAATTGCCCTGGCTGAGTCTATGTTCTGACGGTGTTGGGTTACGAAAAACAATGTCAACATCCCACTTTGTAATGTTTTGCAATTTCGGAAGTTGAATTTTTATTGACTGCTCCGAGTTTATGAGTTGTAACCCAACATTCACGTTTCTCAGTATGGCTGAATCCATGGATGTTGGAGAGGAACACCCGAGGAACATGTTCCACATAAAAGATTTTACGGATACATTCTAGGTAGATAAATTATTAACCACAGTTATTAACTAGGTTACGCTTGACATCCGTATTTCCCAGTTGCCTAGCAACAGTGTTCTCATAACTTTAACGCCATGACCAGTGATTATATCATGTGATCAGCTTCCCATTTTAAAAGCATGATGCTCCTATTGAAGATATCTGTACTCTGAGACATGCCAGCTGAGAATTGTGGGATACATCAGACCTCCAAGCAGAGTCTGTAATTCTCTATGGTTAGACAGCTGTCACTGGTGTCTCTCTCTTTCTCTCTGTCTCTCTGTCTCTCTCTCTCTCTCTCTCTCTCTCTCTCACATCTCACTACTGTTAAGGCTTAGCCAAAGGACGACAGGTAAGAACCTCGGTTTGTAGTCTTCACTTTGACTTCAGAAGTATTTCTCAGCGCATCTAAATTTTTCATTTTTATTTCACTTAATGCTCACGTTTCTCAGAACGGTGGAAGCCATGGACATTTGGGAGGAAAGTCTGTTGATATTTCTGATCTTTTATCTCGTTTCTTTGGGAAATATTTCTCCTGCCAGTCATAAAGCTCTTCTCAGTGAACACGAAGATGTTTAGAAACGTAGAGACGTTTATGACGCATCTAGAGTTGCGTCCAGTATGAACGTCAAAAATAGTATTTAACAGAATAGCAGTCTGAGAAATGTGGACCAGTACCGAAAACTGAACCAGTAGTGATCTCTTTTTATGAGGAAGATTTATCTTCACGATAGATGTTCATAGATAGATGTTCATGTCTGGTTTGTTCTCTGAAGAGGCGGTGGTGAGTTTTCCCTTTTTGTTCTTGTCATTTTACGCAGGTAAGATCTCAACTTATTTGTGCACAGTTTATATAATTTCTTTGTCATTAGAAGGTCAGAGCAAGTCTGAACCTGCGTCAGATTCTTCATTTGTCGTTTATTCTCCACAACCTAAGCTTTGCTTTAAGCATCTAACATGGGCTTTCATGGGATTTCCAGAAGCTTAGTTTGACTCGTTTGTTTTCTTTTTTGTTTTTTTTTTTGAGGACTTCTGTTTCAATCTTCTTTGAGCTTTGTGTTACTGACGCACTTTACCTTCAGTAGTTCATATCCTTTGAAATCAGTAAGGGGAAATCTTGAGATCTGAATCTGGAGGACATCCAGAGACTGGTAGACGCTCTCGCTTTCAGCCTGGCCGTTAATTTGCTAGAATTACAATACATAAAAAGCTCGTGTATCATATAATATCATCGTCTCTTCAGACACTTGTTGGGATTTGTCAGATAAGAGTTTAGTAGATGTACTTGGTTTATATTCCGGCTTTGTTTGGGCGAATCATCGCAGGACGTCTGTGAATGTGATACTTCCTCAAACAGAAGACGAAGATTAAAGGTGTGATGTAGAAGCACCTTAATGATAACATTAAATAAATGCAATGTAGGACATTAACTGACGTCCGTGTAGTCGTATGAACTGTCGTTATTACGGATCCTATTTTACGTACTTACAAAGAGCTTTGGCTATCGATTGTAATGTTTTGGGGGCGGAGCTAACCGAGAGACATCAAGGCTAAAACAAAATCAATAGCTAATAACTAAAACTAATAACTCGATGTGTGAATAACAATTCAGAAATATCACATGACCCTACATTCACACTAGCGAGTGAGATTTTTCTCCATTCTATGCAGATGAGGTGTGACACTCAAGCGACACATCAAAACGATTGACTTGAATTGAGTGTGTGGTCCGACTTTTATTTATTTATTTATTTATTAAATTTCCACATTAACAGCTTTAGTTCCTAGCATGACATGTGAAAAATGGAAACACTTATAACCACGGTTTCCCCTTTTCCTCTCAACCTTTCGTTAAATGTCTGTAGAGATGTTACGCAGAAAAATAAAGTTCAGAAGGAAGTAGCAGAGATCGTTGGAGCCTCTGGTGAGCGTGTGTAGCTAGTAGAGTTAGCAACGTAATCTAATCCGAGAGCAGAGCTGAGCATGTAACAATAAAACGATTTTCACTGATTAATTTGTTTTAGATTAAGGCACTAAATATAGCTACTTTATAAATAAAAATCGCAGGACAGGCCACGCTCTCAAGCCACAAACTACGAGTGACACGAACGACTCCAAATTGTATTTGTATCTGGATTGTTTTTGCACCTGTATTCAGCCGAGCGAGTGGTGATAGAGGTCGTACCCTGTCTGACCTCCCCAGACATTTAGGCACACTTTAGGAACACACACACACACACACACACACACACNCCTTCACCATTTGGTCAGTGTCTCACTTATTCTTCATGGAGCTCAATCAGCTGATACAGTGCACACGTGTGTGGGAGGTCTGTGTGTGTGTGTGTGTGTGTGTGTGTGTGTGTGCGTGTGTGTGTGTGTGTGTGTGTGTACTCTGAGAGCTCCTGTAATAGGAGCTTCCACCTGTGCTTGCACACATCTGAGAGAAGACAAGGCTCTCTGTGTTCCCAGGTCCAAGACACACTCTCTGCAGGGGGTAGGGGGACGCGGAAAAGGGACACAACAGGTGGACAAAGGGGAGGGAAACCCCCCCCCTCCCTTAAACACACACACACACACACACACACAAACCATAAAGTCCTCTGCAGTAAAAGATCTGAACTCGACTCTTTGGGGAGGTTCTATAATCACGTCTCTATTAGTCGTCATATCTTCTGGAACAGGGTTGCCAGATTGTTTTTTTATCACACCATCATAAAAAAATTATTATTTTCCACAATTTAACGTTATCTAATTTACTGTTTTTAGTCATTTTAATGTTTTTTGTTGTTGTTGTTGTTGTTGTTTTTGCTGTTTTGTTTTTTTTAAAATAATAATTTCTTAATATTTAATCTGGGAACAAGTTTGCCAGATTTCCTATTTCTGGCAAAGTATAGTATGTGTGTATATATATAGTACGATGTCACCATGTCAGGGGTTTTTCCAGGCCACCACACATATGTTTATTTAAAACACAGAATACGGACTTTAAAGGGTGTAATTTGAAGCAAGTATGTATGTGTGTGATGATTCGGGTGTGTGTTTACAATGATATTTTAAAACCCAGACTTCCAGGACTCGTTAGGAAAAATAAGCATCACAGATCAGCAAAGAAGCAAAATTCAGGAACGAAATGCGGCTGAGCAACAATATTCGGAGTAAGAGGAACCTTGTGTAACGGAGATTCAGTGAGAGTGCTAATGCTAGTGAATTCCGCTCAGATCTGTCCTCATACTATTGAGCTTCAAATCTCCCAAAATATAAAAAAGTTGTGTGTAAATTAAGCATCCAGAATTCCCAGGAAACAAAGCAGAGCCTTTCCGAGTGGTCTCTCACGCTCGCGTCCCTGAAGTGAAGAGAGTTCAGCGGAGATAAAACTGAAGATATAAACGAACCGTAATGAGCAAAGCGCATCGGAAGTTCTACAGAAATACTTCAGTTCCTATTAAGCAGCTAGGTTTGGCTGTTAACTAGCTAACGATTGGCAGCAAGCTAACTAGTTAGAATGTTACCTAACTAACATTATGTTGTGCATCGAGAGTTTAACGTCACTGTAGAAACAAAACTCATGGAATTGTCAGAAATGTAAAAATTAAATAAAGTGCTTCTTAGAGAGCTGTTCCAAGCTCCACGTGTCATTCCCTGTGCACCTGCTCCTGCGTCCGTCTTGTTTTCACAGACAGGCTCAGCGCCGCAGGTCCCCTCCATGCCCTGTCTGGCTGATAAGGCGATAATATTTGGTGTGTCTGGTTTTGACACCCAACTTGGGGTTTTTATTATCAGAGCCGAGCGCTCGTCTCAGAGCTGCTGAAACTCTGAGTGACGGATGAGCGCTGGAGTCGAGCCGCACCAAACACCAGGGGTTAAAGATAAACCAGACCGGCCCTGTTAGCCTCCAGTCATCTCTGTTTGACTGGGGGGTCAAGTAGAATCCAAAAAAGGGCAAGGTTTCTCATGGGTGTGTGTGTGTGTGTGTGTGTGTGTGTGTGTGTGAGAGAGAGAGAGAGAGAGAGAGAGAGTCACAATATACATTCAGCACAGTCCTAGCACCAAAAATACACAATACACTCTGATTCAGGTGGCTGTACTGGGTGTGTGTGTGTGTGTGTGTGTGTGCATATGTGTGTGAGTGAGTGAGTGTGTGTGTGTGTGTGTGTGTGTGTGTGAGTGTGAGAGCGAGAGAAAGAGAGTCACAATATACATTCAGTGTCCTAGCACCGAAAATACACAATACACACTGATTCAGGTGGCCGCTGGTAGTGTGTGTGTGTGTGTGTGTGTGTGTGTGTGAGTGTGTATGTGTATGTGTGTGTGAGATAAAGAGAGAGAGACAGAGAGAGAGTGTTGCAATATACTTTCAGTGTCCTAGCGCCAAAAATACACAATACACACTGATTCAGGTGGCTGCACTGGGAGTGTGTGTGTGTGTGTGTGTGTGTGTGTGAGAGAGAGACCTTGGAATGGTAGCAAGGCACTGTGTGTGTGGTGTGTGTCTTCTTTATCTCAAGCTCCTCACTCCCACCACAGATTCCCAGACTGCCTTGCTGTGTGTATGTGTGTGGGAAGGAGGGAGGGACTGTGGGCCAGACTCACTGTCAGCCTCAGAGTGTGTGTGTGTGTGTGTGTGTGTGTGTGTGTGTGTGTGTGCGTCTTCAAGGCCATGAGATGTGGTCTGAGCTCTGTTAACTCTTCCCCCAGGCAGCTCGTGTCAGATCACAGCTCCAGAGCGAGCGAAGCAGGCGAGTCGTCCGTCTTTCGCTCCGTCAGCGATCCCTGATTAACACAGTAAGCTTCTCACACACTTTTTTTTTCTTATCTCAGCACGAGTGTTATCCGCAACTCCTCCAGGTCATTGTGGTGTCCAGTAGGAGTGTGATAATGTTGTTTAAACGATAGCCTGCGGTTTATCGTGGAGCTTGTCGCTGAAGGAACATTGCACTTGTGGACTTCTCGTTGTATAAATCAATGCTTTTCGATCGTTTCGCCTTCGCTCCATCCTCCGGTAATCTCACCCGGACTCTCGCACTCTGGCACTCTTGTCTCCTTCTTATCGTTACTCCGCTATCCAGTACTCTAATTTTTGAGTCTCGAGGTGTCTTTTTAAATATTCTCAGAGTTTCTCTTCATTACTATCCCTTCGAGTCTGCTTTTCAGCTGCTTTCTGACTAGACCTGTTATTAGAAATCTTTATTCTGCATTCTGATTGGTGGAAACTCCCAAAGAAAGTTTTTTCCAGATGTACTCAAAGCCAGTGCATGTTCGGTGGCTAAAAGTTTACTTCTTTAATCCTTTTTGGGCAAACGACTTTTTTTATTCCATAATTATAACGAAGGACTATAGTAACATTTAAACATTTTATCATTTGCCAGTAACGCGAGTGTGTAATGCTTACATCGCACAAATTGATTTTGTCTTCGTTTTCTTGCCTCCTGCTGTTCCACTCGAGTCGGAGTCATTCGATGTTTTTCGACGTAGCTGGACGCAGAAACGTGTCCGTTTTTATTGCTGATCTCCTGCGCTAGTGCAGCGCGTAAAAAGATTAAATAGCATGTAGACTTTTAACTTAAGTGTGGCTTAGTTAGAGCGATATTCGTAATATTAATTCGTAAAAATAAACGATGGTGTCAGCAATTTATTCACTTTCTCTACCTTTCTGTGTTTTTACTCATTTTGAACTTTGCGTAATGAAAGTAGTCCGTTCGCTAGCATACAGTTTTATATGCATTTTGATTGTAAAGCAAGGTCTCAGGTTTTTGCGGTTTTAGTCGTCTCTCGTGTCGCTGCTCAGAGCCGAGCCCGTTGACGGTCGTTGTGTTATACGAGATGTGTGTTTGAGTTCCTTGGTACTGCCCTGGGCTTCGAGGAAGTTGTGCAAAGCTCGCCATCCTGCCTTGTTATTATGACTACGCCGATCAGTGACTCATCACCACGTCTGAGCGATAATCGGCGTTAACAATCTTGCGCGAGGTTTGAGCGAGACGTCGCACATGGCCGTGACTCACTCGCTCCGTTCCTTCATTTCATACGTTTAGTCATCGTTTATCCCGTATTCTGGCCATAACATTAAACGTGTTTTATTACGTCTCACTGCACCGATTCCCTGCGTTGGGTGTGAGGTCACATGGTACAATGTCTCGACACTGATTGGTCATAGCGAATAAGGAAGAATTTAAAATGAGTTTTAGGTGCAAATGCTGAAGAATCTTCAACTGATAAACGAATCAAGGTTGTGATTTTATACGAGTTTCGCTGACAGTATCGTCAACGATTTTACATCCGTTAGAAGATACAGAGAGAGAGAGAGAATACAGACAGATAGAAAATAGAAGAGAGTAATAATGATAGATAGATAGGTAGATAGATAGAAAACGGGGTAAAGACAGAGATAATGAAAGTGAGCTAGACATAGAGAGAAAAAGAAAGTGAGAGAGACAGAAAGAAAGATCGTTAGAGAGAAACATGGAGAAAGCAATAGAGAAAAAAGAAAGCAAACAGACAGAGAAGAGAGGAATAAAGATAGAGAGAGAGAGAAAACAAAGAAGAGATAAAGAAACATGGCGAAAGCAATAGATAGAAAGAAAGACTGATTATAGATAAAGGGACAGAAATAATACAGAGAAAGACAGCCAGAGAGTGAGCGAGGCATAGAAAGAAACAGAAAGACAGAGAGAGAGAGAGACAGAGTGAGAGATAGAGAGACAGAGATGGAGAGAAAGACAGGGAGAGAGAGAGACAGGGAGAGAGAAAGACAGAGAGAGACAGGGAGAGGGAGAGATAGGGAGATAGAGAGAGAGAGACGGAGAGATGGAGGTGTGTGAGGTGCGGGTGTTCAGAGCTGCGGTGAGATCTGGGTGTTACATTCCACAGTTGGGTGAGTGTGTGTGTGGAGGAAGGACACAGCTGGGCTTTGTGTTCCTCAGCAAACACACTGATGCCCTGAACCTGCCACACACACTCACACACACACACTCTCACACATACACATGCACACACACACACACACACACACACACACACACACACACAGTTAGATCATCTCCAGTCTCATTAACCTTTAGTTCATGTAAATGAAGCTGAGGCGTGTTCGCACTGCAGCTACGAGGCTAACAAGCCTCCCGTTTAGCATCGCGCGCTAAATCTGCATGACTCGCAGTCACAGAGTCACAGAGATAAAAAACAATCGCAGCTCCATCGCTTTCTTCCTCAGAGCAGACTCTGGTTTCAGTGGGCTGCCGAGCCACATTAGCGTAGTAGCTAATATCCAGAAGCCGAAATCACTCACTTGGCTGATCGTTTAAATTCGTTCGTTTAAAATATTCCTTTAAAGAGTTTAATGTAAATGTACATGTTTAATGTACTTCAGGAAATCCGTCATTTCAAGAGCAAAATATTTACAGCAGCCACCACAAGCTCCTTACACAACAGCAAACGAGCGTGTTGTTGTTTATCGCGTGCACTCAGTGAGTCCAAACAGTGCTTACACACACACACACACACACACACACACACACACACACACACACGGGATTTATTTTTATTCCACTGTAAGACTGAGTTACGATTATGGGAACAGACCAAAGGGCGCACGCTCGGCAGCGTAATTAGCGCCAGTCCCCGATATCAGATCTTCGCGTCTCTCCGGGGAGCGCTACATCTCCTCCTCCAGGAGTTTTCCGGAAGCTTGCGCAAGGAAAAGTTATTTCAAGTGACTTTTTTTTGGTTTTTAGTTTCAAACAACAGGAAACTTATGAACAGTTTTTGAAGTATTTATCGCTGCAGATGCCACCGCAGACCTGACGTGTGTGTGTGTTTGTGTGTGTGTGTGTGTGCGTGTGTGTGTGTGTGTGTGTGTGTGTGTGTGTGTACAGAGAATGTACACGAGATGCTATTTATTGAGCTATAGCTATCTTGCATAAACAAGACTCGGACGCAAACACGTCGCTGAGTTTTCGTTTCTGTCCTTTAATATACAAAATAACGGTTTCCTGATCCGACAGAAAACGCAGGAAGCTCATGAAAGCAGGATCACACGCTGCAAATTAGCTCACAACACATTTATACCACAGCAAGGTTGAATTCTCGAATCTGATTGGTCAGAACGTGTGCATCATGTTTTCGTATAACTGTAGTTCCTGCTGTAACACGTCATCGTTTCTATAGTAACAGCTAATACACCGGGACTCTCCATGGCAGACGCGCCGCATAATCTAAGACTAATAAAAAAAAAACAGATTTTAAAACACGTGTTGTTTTTTAACAATGTGGAGAAGTTTTTTGTTGTTGTTGTTGTTAAGAGACATTTATTTAACATTTGAGGAAGGAGTCTCCAGTGTCAGCGCTTTGTAACAGTCAGAGGTAAAGCTGTAACTTTTTCCGACGAGTTTTTTTTTTTTCGCTTCTTTGCAGTTTCAAGAGAAAGAAAAAAAGAGCGGCTGGTGAAGGAACTTCAGGTTTACAGCTGCCGTAACGTAAGTGAGAACAGGAACTCGTTACACGGAACATGAAATGTAACTAAAAACGGATAAAAAGTACGGCACTTCTTCTTTAATTAATAAAAAAATGTAACAGTATCTAAATTGCTGCGGTGCAAGAGGAGTAAAACGCTTGGGGTCGCGCCGTTACGGGAAAACAATCAGCTTCGACTCATCACTTCATCACACCGCCTCGTCACTGATTATTTTACTCTAACAGCACAACACGTAAGTGCTTCATTCCTCTTATCGCCTGTAAAACAGCAGTTTGTGCTTTTCACTTTCTTTCAGTAGTCGGTTAGAGCAGGAAAGACTTCCGCGCGCGGTGTAGAGGGGAAATAAAAGAGCAAGACCGGGAAGGAAACACGAACACACACCCGTTTCTTAACCTCACAAAGGGTGTGTTAAGTGAGCAGATGGGTTCTCAAAAAAATCAATGAGATACATTCATCGTTTGGGAAATGATCTCCGTCTCCATGGTCATACGAGATCTGCCGAATCCGATCAGCAGCAGGCTTCGGTGCGCCATTAAAGTCTCCACCTGCAGGGAAATGAAGAAATACGGCATGTTGCACAAAACCGTTCCTCGTACAGAGAAGCCGCGAGAAATACACAGCGTCCCCTCGTTATCTCCGGCTAACTGATCCGTAGAAAAGAAAAGAGGAAAATCTTCACCAGACCAGCTTAGAATTTAACACATCGTTATCCGGATCCTGCCTGTTCAGCACCGCGATGATCTACTTCCTCTTCCCGAGCATTAAAACTGACTGTTCCTTAATTAATAATTAAACCTTATCAAACAAAAAAAAGAACAAGATGAACAGAATGAAGATCAGAACGCCGGCGAAACCCAAACCTGAGGTGCACGAAGACGCAGAAGCACAGCAACATTTCAAAATGAAAAAATTCTCAGCATGTTTACAAGTTTCTGATATTCTTCTTCCTCATCCGTCTTTTGATGGACGCCAATCAGACATAAATTACCAAGCTAATTTAGATTTAGCCCCGCCCACAAAACACCAGGGAGCTGAAAACAATAAACAGCGAAAGAGCGCCTCCCAAGTCCGGCGTACGCTAAATCTTCCAATAATGCAGCTCGGCCATTGCACAAACTCTTCCTCCTTTTATAGGGTGCCATTACTTTTGTCCTAATTGTACGGCGAGTCACGGTGAGGATTTCGCTCCTGCGGGTGATTTACGAGTAAACCATTTCGTATCCAGCATTTTTGTCGTTTGGTCGTTTCGCAAAAATCAGACGTCTCCATTGTCTTCCGGGAAAATCTTCTTCATCACCCAAAAAAATGTTCCACCTGAAACTTTTCGTGAAATGAGACGTCTCTGTTCTTGGGATCTGCCCAGAACCTTTAAACAAACAGAAGCACGCTGCAGGTTGTCAATTAATCCGATTAATACTTCATTCATTCTTCTGGAAGTGAGATAAAGAACCATGCAAGCTGTAGACGTTCTCAAACTCAGGAGGGAGGCGGGAAGCCGCGTGCATCCGTCAGTGTGTGTGTGTGTGTGTGTGTGTGTGTGTGTGTGTGTGTGTGTGTGTGTGTGTGTGTGTGAGTCAGGGATTCCCCTGATGAGATTCAGGAGAGTTTCATTGTTCCACCGACGGCATTCTAATGTCTTTCTCCCCCTCTCCTTTGACAAAAGCAATAGAATAATCCATTGGTACAGCCTGGACAATGAGGGAGGGGGGAGGGGGTAAGGGGTGGGGGGGGGGGGGTAAAGAGTTAAAGAAATGAAGTGGGGGGGGAACCCTGTGGGGCAAAAGGGGGTGGTTTGTGTGTGTGTGTGTGTGTGTGTGTGTGTGTGTGTGTGTGTGTGTGGGTGGGTAGGTGGTGGTGTCATTGTTGTGTGCAGGTCAGGTTGTGTGTTTTTTCAGCGGTGAAGGAAGTCGAATGGGAGTGAACGAGGGGTGGAGAGAGAGACAGAGAGAGGGAGAGAGAGAGAGAGACAGAGAGAGGGAGAGAGGAGAGAGAGACAGAGAGAGGGAGAGAGAGACAGAGAGAGGGAGGAGAGCTTTACTGCCACTCTCACACTCCCTCAGGACGACTCGCACAGCTGACTCTCTGAGTTTTTTGCGAGAGTGACTTCCACCCACACACACACACACACACACACACCGTCCCAGCCATGGACAATCCCGACCCGCGTCCCTCTCCGGACATGACGGATCTGTAGCACTCTCTCCGGAATTTTTAATCTGCACTCGTTCAGATTTGGATTATCTGTTTATTCCCGGAGCGTTATTTATCCGAGGAGGACGACATGCACACGCGAGCCCAGTCCCGCAGCTGTGACAATTACCTGAGCATAAAGGTGAGACACGCCGCGTCACGTCCCGCCGTATTTAAACCGAAAACCTTCCCGAGTCCTGAGTACTGCTAGTCCTGTTGTTTAGCTGTAGTTCTGTGTGTGTGTGTCTGTGTGTGTTTGGCAAAAAAAAAATGGAAAAAAATACCACATAATGACACCCGACGACATTCCCACGGCGCACTCTATGTGATTATGGAAGTTTTGTTAACAAAAGAGTATTTCTACGTATGAAAGGAAAAACAACTCAGACCACATGTTCAACTTTTTAATTTGTATACAATAATAAATTATTTATCATGGAACGTCCAGTCGGATGCCTCTTACTTATATAGTCACATATATCATTTCATCATCATCATCTCGTAGTTTTCAGTGTGTGTGTGTGTGTGTGTGTGCGTTCAGAAAGACTGCCGTGCTTCTACTTTTATCTCAAAACCACGAGCCATGTCGCCAGCCTAGGGAGCGTACTCCTAAACAAAGAACAGGGATATCTACAATACTTAACAACGATAACAATAACATGACAAATATCGCAATATATCGTCTAACTGATTATCAGCACGTGCCTAGTGGAGAGCTATCCCAACACTATCCCAACATTAACCCAACATTAACCCAACACTACCCCAACACTTGGTCATTTTGTATAAAAGCACCTGCGAAATAAATAACCGTATAAACGTAATGAACGTAATTCCGTAGTTTCATATTCCGTCCGTCTCTCAGCGGAGATCGGAGCTCATTCCTTTGCTTTCATGAAGTGCTTTAGGCATTTTTCAATTATCATGTGAATGGAGGGAGGAATGAGCCGCAGCTTCCTGTCCTTCACAGATAGGACGGTATGCCGGTGTGTTTTTAGTCGCTCTGCGGACGGTACGACTATTTGTCATCGCTTGACATTTTGTCACAGATTACGATACTTTTAAAGGATGTCCGATGGATAGAATTAAAGAAACACCCTCATACACACACACACACACACACACACACACACTGCTTCAATGTCCTGAGGTTGCTGACTGACGAGCGGCCCTGGGTCAACATGGGGCGGAGCTTATGCTAAATTTGTGATATCACTGCTAACGTTCTCTAGCTTGATTTAATTACAGAATATAAAAGCTAGCAAACGCACTAAGCTAACGTTACCCAGCTAACAGCAACGTAGCTACGTATCTGACGTGACGTACTCTGGCTAAACAATCGCACAGCGATTAACTTAACTTTATCTTAAGCTCCACCCATTTTAGGCATCGAGTTTTCATGACCTGTTTGGCAAACGTTTAAAGAAACTAATTTAAAAATGTGGTTAAAACTTCAATGTCTCGTGTATACGATCACAGCTTCCTGAAAAAAAAATCTAAAAATCTAGTTTTTTGTTGTTGTTGTTTTTCAATTTTAAACAGTTGCTTCTGTTCATCTGTTCGCGTTTCTGCTGTGTTTGAGCCTTTCTTCGTGTGCTTGCATTCACACTGCCGCTCAATCCGTCACATATTAAAGGCTCTTCAGTGACCACTCCACTCCACACACACACACACACACACACACACACGCTACACTCCATCATTCAGTGCAGCAGCCTTTGTTGCTCGCTTTCCGCTGCAGAGAGCTTATACTCTATCTACTCACACTCCCCCGTCTGAAGAGTCCCAAACCTTCACACACACACACACACACACACACACACACACTCTAAAGCGAAAGCGGACATCACAATAGCCACTGAAGTGCTACTCGAGTGCGAAGTGGATCCTTCAATCAAAAAGCCGTAATTGCCTCCACCGGCCGTACGGTCGTATCCCGAGTCCTAATTACAGTCTACGTACTGTGTGTGTGTGTGTGTGTGTGGTGACAGAGGGGGCGGAGTCTGCTCTAAATATCTTCTCCTAAACATCTAGTACACTTCGCACTTTTATATCGCCATAATCGCACAGAATTAGCATTTTTAAAAAAAAGCATTTAATTCAAACACTTTTTGATGTCATTATCATAAACAGCACCTTTTAACTTACAGTATCACGAAAGAACACGTTTGTAATTCGTAAAAGTTTTTCACTACACATCAGTCGTCTACAAATTTTGCATATAGCGACCAAAATGTCTCTTTTTTTCTTTCAAGATAAACTCTCCATTTCTTCTCCGACCAGCGACAGGCATCTTCCTGTCAACCAGTGATTCAATTAATGAAGGAGAGAGACGCGCAGTTTGAAAGTCGGCTGCCGCTCCGTCTTTGATCTATTTGGGTCAGGGCTATTGCTTTGGTCGCCTAGGCAACAGGCCACGCCCCTGACAGCAACAGTAGTTTCAGAGTCACTGAAGCTTAAAACACAACAGCATTGATGAATCCTTGGATTCTGATTGGTCAGAAAGTGCCGATTTATTTCCTGTAACAGCAGCAAATCAGGTTTATGTCAATATCAACGCGCTCTTTCTCATACTTTATTGTTTCTATAGTAACAGCTCAGTCACAGGGACTTGTACGGCAGACGCAAACGTGTTTATTTAGCATTTATGGAAGGAGTCTCCGGTGTCAGTGTGGCTGAGACGTTTGCGCTTCTCTGTGGTTTCTCTGTAACTTCTTAACGTCAAGAAAAAAAAAAAAGAGGGTCTGGTGAGGGAGCTGCGTAACGTAAGCGAGAACGGGAGCTAACCTGTTTCTCAGGACATGAGATGTAACTATAAATGGATAAAAAGTACATCGTCCTTTAATAAACACAAATTTGTGATCGTCTGCGAATTGCTGCGGCGTAAGAGGAATAAAACACTCAGAGATGTGCCATCACAGGAAAACAACAGCAGCAGTAACTGTGCCACACTGATTATTTTACTGTACCTGCACTACACACGCGGGTTTATTCCTCACTACTACTGGAAGCCTGAGTGCTAGACTTTCTCTCGCTCTGCCTTTGGAGAAAGTCTCTAATTCCAGGGACTTTAAACGACTTTTTGTTTCCGTGCCGCAGTGAAAAGCTCCATCGCTCGGCCGGTTTCAATGCCGCCGTTCTCACGTTACTCTCAAGCGGCGTAGTCACAGAGTCACGCACTGCTGGAGGTCTGGAGCGCACCGGCTTTGGGTTTCTGACCCCCTGCATCCACCTGCTGATGCAGAGAACCTTCTAGAATGGCAAAGAAATGTAGTGCAGCCTTCGCAGAGAAAGAAGAAGAAGAAGATAGATGTAATATTATGGTGATGTTGTAATGGTGGGAAAGCTGATCAGAATGAAGAGAAAGAGACGCTAATATAATAATAATAATAATAATAATAATATGGATTTGTGGTCACTGTGTACGGCTGGAGATTTTCACCGTAGACTAAAAACATCATACAAGTTTAAGTTTAAGGTGCTGGTGACAATTTAAAGGAAAAAATGTATTACGTATTCTTTACACCTTCTTGATATAAAAAAAAAGATACAAAAAGATCAAACTGTTTCTTCAATCAAAAAAGTCAGTGTGTGTTTACGCCGCGTGTGTGTGAGAGACTCAGTCATTCGCCCGCTCAAGCTCAGCGTCCGATTCTTCCCAGTTGCTACTTTGACCTCTGGATTATCGAGCGTATCGCGTGTTCACCTCCCCACGTCCACACTTCCGTAAGACCTGTTCCAGAACATCAGACCGATCAGGAAGCTTCCGTAGAGTTCAAACCTTCTGCAGTGGAGCGTTGTGTAATCTTCTGAAGAGCTCTGAGGTGGTTTAACTCTGTTAAGAGCTCTGGGGATATGAAGTGTTGGAGAGATGGAGCATCTTCTGAGGAGTTCCAGAAGTTCCAGAGTCCTACAGTCTTCTAGAACCGTTCCACAGAGAGAGAGAGAGAGAGAGAGAGAGAGAGAGAGAGAGAGAGAGAGGGCTCTGGAGTCTTCAGAAACTTTTATCCTCGAGTCTTTTAACCTTCTAGGAGTTCTAGATTTCTGAAGAGTTCTACAATGTTTAATCTTGTAAGAGATCTAGAGCTCAAGAAGCTTTTAATGTTCTTGTTCTGGAATTGTGAAGCGTTCCAGTGATTTTCCGTGAAACACTGTGAGATGACGCGTCTGTTCTCGAGCCACTCTCAGGGACTCTGAGCTTAAACATCATCCGAGTTAGCTGTGTGTGTGTGTGTGTGTGTGTGTGTGTGTGTGTGTGTGAGGGGACACACTGTTCACCTGGGGGTCTCTCTGTCAACACACACACACACACACACACGGTACTCCTCGCCTGACTCCGACCAGGTGAAAGAGCGTTTTTCGGTTTATACAAACGGTTTTAAAGCTCCTGCACTTGTTCTGTTTCAGAAGCTTTATTTATCTCCGTCTCTCTTTAAGTCCTTCTTCAAACGAGACGCTTCTGAGCCTCTTGTTTGGTCTACAGTGGCTTTTACGTCTAGCTTTAGAGCGGTGTGTGTGTTTGTGTGTGTGTGTGTGGGGGGGGGCTTTAGTCTGATATCGTGACAGAACTGAAGTGAGTGTATATGTGTGTAATGTGTAAGTGAACAAGGATTCATCTCAGCACTTTGACTGATTGATTGAGGTTAAAGGTCAGCGTAATGTGCAGGCATTTTCTCCAACTCTGTAAACACCTTCCTGATCAAAGCGGGTTCCCCTCGTGCTCTTCTCGTCCGCGGCGCCAGCAGAACCCGCAGAACGGCTCTCAGAGACATTTAAAAATACGTAGTGATGACTTTCCTGCCATTGTTGTCCTTCCTCCAGTAAACAGCGCTGAGTTTTCCTCCTCCCTGTAGCATGCAGAGAAGCACACACACACACACACACACACTCGCTTGCAGTGTTACACCGAACACACACCTGAGCCGAGTGTGAGAATCTCACGACGTTTTTCTCTGCTGTCTCGGGGTCACGATGTCGTAATCACCTCCAGATTTCCTCATAGGGAAGCAATCACAAGCAGGTCTTCCTGAGTCGAGTAACTGATTCACGAGTCACGTTTGTAGCAGGATACGTTTATAAAGCGCTAAATGCTAAAGCTAGCGCACTAGCTAGATAGAGACAATAGATATAATCAGAATTAGCGATTAAATCGTGGAAGCCTTTGAGAGTCAAGGTGAGTCGAGTCAGAGTCATCACTGAAAGAGTCAAGGTGAGTCGACTCAATCGTCACTTTGAGAGTCAGAGAGAGTCGACTCTGATTCGTTACTTTGAGAGTCAGAGAGAGTCGACTCTGATTCGTCACTTTGAGAGTCAAGGTGAGTCGACTTCCTTAAAACACTTGTATGAACTCAACCTTTGGCTCATTGTCAGCGTCGGGGTCAGAGGTCACGGCCCGGGCGGCAAAAAATCCCGGAAAAAGTCAGACTTTCCACTCTCGCTGTGTTATTGTCCAGACCATGACGTCACCTGACAGGTGTTTCCTCTGACATGCGCTAAGTGTACGGGACGTGGCCTGCGACCTCCTGACATCCTACCATATGTGTGTGTGTGCGTGTGTGTGTGTGTGTGTGTGTGTGTGTGTGTGTGTGTACATATATGCGACCCGCTTGTCTCACAGGAGGGATCGGAAAGTCAATGCCACTCTCGTTCACCAACGCCAAAACAAACAGAAGGATGTAGCGAATTTCTTTTGATTTTTATTTAAACTCGTCTGTCTCATCGTTTAGTCTCGTTTATTTATTTTTTTCACATTTCCACACTGACGAGGGTCGTTCACATGTGTTTCATTCTTGTTACTACCAGAGTTAAAATTTAACGCTAAGAAAAAAAAAGTACAAAATAATAGCTTAAAAAAATATTAACTTTAATGTTACAGTTGAGCTAGTTTTTTTTAAAGCACTTTATTACTCAGTGTTTCATTTTCAGTTTGATTTTAATTAAAGGAAGATTTTTATTGATTTGTATTATTATATCGATAAAATATGCCAATACTAATGCTCTGTTTGTTTTATGCGAGAGCGACAGTAATTACGCAAAATCTTGTCAGTGGTAAAAGTCTGAGGAAGCGATGTGCAGATGTTTTAAGTGAACATGCTCTAAACTTACACTAGCCGATGCTGGATTAAAAACTAACACCTCCATTTGTTTTTACCTTTTAAAGGTGACGTTAGCCGTTTATAACTGTCTCTCTGTGTGTGTGTGTGTGTGTGTGTGTGTGTGTGTGTGTGTGTGTGTGTTAGGATTCGGAGTCATTAGACAGCTGTATCCAGAGCACTCTGTCGTCGGTGTACGCTCCGTTCGGGGCGACGGCGTCCACGGTGCTGCTGCAGCTCTTCAGCGTGGTGGAGCGTCAGTACGGCGGAGACGGCCTGCGCTGCCTCATCGACTTCCTCCTGCCTGCCAAGAGGATCTTACACACCATCCAGAGAGAGAGCTGCGTGAGTACACACACACACACACACACACACATACACATACACACACACACACACACACACACATACACACACACATGCACATTTAAAGTGAAATCAAAATCAGTGTTTTGTACCAGTCCCTTAGTGTTATGGACATGGATACTGTAATATATCTGGAAAACTTCCAGGGAAAAAGGCCATAACCTTCATGATCGTTTAATTAAATGCTCTCTGGAGCTTTCATGCCCCGCCCCCCGGGGGCGTGTCCTGCTCTACAGTAGCACCTCGTTAGCAGTAAACATGGTTTGTTGTTGTGTTTTCGGCTGTGGACACTACTCCCTTTTCCAAACGTAGAGTGCAAACGTTTGGAGTTTACTCATTTGGAAGAGGGCGGAGTTTGTGTGGTCATGTGACTTTTCAGAGGAGAGTTCTCAGACTGAAAGACACCGTCTCCATCAGTAAGAGTCAGTGATATCATGAAATCCACCACTATGACGCGGCAGTGACCCTGCGGCTCCCTGTCTCCATCGCCACTGTCCCCGCCCCTTACCTGTCCCTGCCCCTTATCTGTGGCAGATCTCGAACGCCATTGGCTGCTGTGGAAATCAGTCTAGCACCTCAATACAGCGTTGCTCTGACTTCCTGTTCGAGAAGGAAACACGTCAACATACACACGGAGTCGAATCGCATCTCTCGAGACGTTTCACTGAGACTTTAACGTCTTTTGTCTGAATTACGAGCTTCGTAAATAAGTGGAGTCGAGAAAAACACTCAGTTCCATTCGTGTAATAAATACACTTAAAATGACAGAGATGAATTTGCTGTTATATGCTGTTAAGACAAAATAATGTCTAACATGAAATAAAATAAAAAATCACAGATATCACAGTCTCGAAAAGTCGTGGTTAATTACGCCATCTCCACTCCTGTATCATCTTACAGGTTACGAATGTCTTACGAAACCCTTCAAATAAAGCGTCACCTCCTTATTCATACTTTAAAATGGAAGTCGGAACGTCGTATTGAGATGGAAAGCAGGGAGTCGCTCAGATGATGCAAGGAGTGAAGTTGCGTTGTGGGCGTGGCCGAGGTTTCTGTAACTGCGTGTTGCAAAACCGTTGCTTGTTTTCGTGTTAAAGACTCAGCAGACTGTAACCGGGAGGCGTAATCCTGAACAATTAGGAGATTTAGGAAACCTCTAAACGTAGTTTCAAATCCTTATCACAAAAGCACAAGTTTATTTACTCGTTTATTTGGCACGTTAATTCAGCAGTTATTAATTTATTACCTCCGTTATGACTGTTAATTGACCGTCTTTCTTTTCTATAGTTCCTCTCTGTCCTTCTCTCTTCCTCGTCCCTCATAATCCTTCTTACGGCACTTACGGTTCCAGACGTGACTGATGTCTCAGATTAAATGATCTCAGCTGTCAGAAAGTAAGAAACAGAAACCAAAACAGAACATACAGAGACGAATGTCGAAACCTTGCAGGAGCGCTCCTTCTCAAATCAATATCCGCGGGTTTTAGAGTGATCCTTTAAAGGTAAAATGCTCACAACTTTCCGGATTAAAGGTACAAAAGGTGCACACCTGAGGGTTCAGTACCTGTGTATCCCTCCGTTGATTGAGGTGTTTTGTAAACGATATGTGTAGGTGTTTTGTAAGTGAGAGAAAAAAAAAGAACTTATCCCGCTTTTCTGTTTTCCGTCCCTCAGCTGCGATTTAAAGGCCTGCTGCTGTATCACGAGGGCTGGCCGCTGTGCATCCACGAGAAGGTGGTGCTGCAGCTCGCTCCTCTGCACAAAGTGCGTCTGAGGCAGGGCGACTTCTACCTGCAGCTGGTGCCTCTGGGCCGCAAGGCCGCCAAGCTGGTGATAAAATGCCTGGCACGGAGCGGGCGCGCCCTGGCCGAGATCACCGTGCCTGAGGGAATGTACCCCCGAGTCTTCACCGCCGACTTCCTGCAGGATGTGACACGCGAACGGAACCTGCAACCCCTCCAGAACTGCCTGCTGAGCGCCGGCGCTGCCGTGTACCGAACCCCCTGGAGGAACGTGGTGAACCCTGTGTGTGTGAGAAACGCCAACGAGGGCATCATGCAGCCGGGAGCGCTGAGCATCGGCCACCTCGGCACCTGCAGCACCCACGGATCCACGGGGACGTTGGACAGCCGGAGGAGCTCCAGAGACTCGCTGTGCTCGCAGGGAGCCGATTCCACGGTGTCCGAGCCGCTCCTGACGCGCAGAACCAGCGAAAGTGACACGTACACAAACACTGGCACGTTGCCCGCAGAGGAAAAAGCCCTGAGCCCCGGCACGGACGTAGAGGGCGGGAGTAGGAGAGGAGGAAATACCAAGTGTCTCTCCTTCAGCACGGATCTCAGCACGCCGAGACGGCGCCAATCCAGAGACTCGGCTACTTTCGAGACGCGACGACTGTTTCGCAAGTCGTACATGGAAGCTTTACAGAACCCCATGAATCTTGGCTCAAGCTCCGAGTCGGTCCCAGAGGAAGGCAGCGAGCCAGCGGTTGAGGTCGAGACGAGGCCGAGATGTGACTCGGACACACACTCGGCGAGGCAAGGATCCCTGCAGCGCCGCCTCTCGCCCCTCCTCCCGCTGCAGCGCAGCATCAGGTCCGAGAGGCGCTCCAAGTCTCTGGAACGTTCTGGGAAAGGCTCGGTCAAAGGTCACCGAACGCGCTCGTCCTCGGGCGGAGGATCTCCCAAGAAGCTGATGAACGGCTGCGCGATACGCTTCGGCAGACTCGACCTCGAGATGGCGTTTTACAGCGCCGAGAGACGCGGCAGCAAAGGAGACTCAGGTAGATAATGCGTTTCTCAGAAATATTACACATACCGCTACGAGGACACCGATATTTAACGCTAATGCTAATAATAATAACGCAAAGTGGGATTGTTGGGGCAGCAAAGATTTGAGTAAATTCTGGCGCTTAAAGGAAACAGTGCTTACCGTGTTTGTGTTAAGAATATCGAATAGAAATGGACGATGTTACGTGTAAATACTGTGTGGAATCTAGATTTTTAACAAGACAGTTTTGAAAGAAATAGTTAAATCCTCAGCCACAGCATATTTAACTCTTTTTACCAGAGGCCAAAAAATGGAGTTTCCTCCTGTTTTCCTCCTGAATTTATTTGTTATGTCACACTCCACAGTAGCGGTTAAATGCTCTTATGCTCGGCACGAGGCTCACACCCCAAAACATCCCATTCCCAGAGTCACGATACTCTACACACAGAAACCCAACAGTGTCCTGACTGTGTTCCTCATCTTGATTCAAATCTCATGCTGTAATAAGAAGTTATAGAGCACCTGCTGTGTACGGAGGAGTGTATAGAGTGTAATAAACCGCTCATTAAGGTGCGTCTGCGTTACCAGATGTCCCGTTTCGCATCAGTGTAGCCTCAGGCTCTGAAAACTCGCTCTCATGCTCCATGACACGGCGTAGTGTGTAATTATCACCCGCTGTGTGTTCTGACTAATACACCACTCACTTTCATACACACCGCCACTGTGTGTGTGTGTGTGTGTGTGTGTGTTTTCGGAGATGTTTTAGTGACAGGTACACCCCAACCCTGCTGGTGTGACACACACACACACACACACACACACACACACACACATAGAGAAATGTTTTTCTTTCCCATGAGTGTGTATGTGTTGATGTGCAGGCGAGAGCACAGGGACTGAGTCGCTGAGGAAACACACTATTTCTTTTTCCTGCTATTGATGGTGGAGAAATCGAGGGCGTCTGTTTGGCTCGCTGTCTAATATGATGAAGGAAACCCAAACCAGTGGGTGGGACGATATATCAGAGTCAGGGCGATATATCAGAGTTGGGACGATATATCAGAGTCAGAACGATATATCAGAGTCAGGACAGTATATCAGAGTCAGGACAGTATATCAGAGTCAGAACGATATATCAGAGTCAGGACGATATATCAGAGTCAGGACGATATATCAGAGTCAGGACAGTATATCAGAGTCAGGACGATATATCAGAGTCAGGACAGTATATCAGAGTCAGGACAGTATATCAGAATCAGGACGATATATCAGAGTCAGGACAGTATATCAGAGTCAGGACAGTATATCAGAATCAGGACGATATATTAAGGTCAGGACCATGTATCAGATTCAGAGTCAGGATGATATCGGTTTCAGAGTCAGGACGATATATCAGAATCAGAGTCAGGATGACATCAGATTCAGAGTCAGGTTGACATCAGATTCAGAGTCAAGATGATATCAGTTTCAGAGTCAGGATGATATCAGTTTCAGAGTCAGGATGATATCGGTTTCAGAGTCAGTCATACATTTTAGCATATTATTTTATTTCACAGGCTTCTTTCTAGTTTTAGTTTCTGTTAACGAAAATTTCCGTCTCTCACACACACACACACACACACACACACACACACACACACACACACACACACTGTAACGATGGGTTCAGGTGAATCCCCCTGGAGTCCCCCCCCCCTCCCCTTTTTAAACGCCGAAGATTTTCCCACAGAGTCAGAAGGATCAGGTGACTCGACTGTGAGAGGCTCAGTGCGCTATCGATGCCTGTTCTGCCACCATCACGGCCGCTTCGCTCATAATGACCGCCTTTGTGCTGTTGGTCAGTTTGGTGGGGGTTCAGAGAAAAACTTCTTACACACACACACACACACACACACACACACACACGCACACACACACTACTTATGTAAGATCTCTTCTGTCTGAAATCCAAACATCATTAAAGTCTCTTTTCTCCGCCAGGTAGACTGCTAGACCCGAAATATCGTCCTACTTCCTATAATCTGCCAGGTGCATTATGGGAGCACTGGATCTCCCAGTACGGCTGGAGAATCTGAAACATATAATATCGATGTCATGATGGTTTTCTAGCACGACACAGATAATATCAGTTCAGCAAAACACACTCAGAAGAAAGCGCTATCTGCCCTCTTCCGCACACCTGAGCTCACAGACGCACACGATTGGTTGGTGTCTCTGTGACTGACAGGGGAGAGAGAGTACGCCCCTCCCACCCAGAGAGCGAGGCCCGTCGTGCCTTCTTGCTTGCAAACCTTTATATCATGATACATATCGTGTATCGTAGAAAAGTTTCACGGTCTGATATCTTTAAGACATCGCCATTACATATTTTATCGGTGTAGAAGTGAGAGTCAAGATAACTTCCACTCCTGTCTTTCAGGCTTCACCCCGATCGTTCGTTTCGTGCTCCCAGCTCTCTGCGCTCTTCACCTTTTATGGAGTTTTTGTGGGCGTCGCTAAATGCAAATGAGGTGTGTCGGGAACGTGCTTTGAGCTTCACCGGTAATAAACATACGCACAAGAGAACGAAGACAATCATCTTCTTACGGAGCTTTTGTAAATCCGGCAGAAGATTTTTAGACCTGTTTGGCTCACGCAAACATTGAATCGCAACCTTTTGAATCTAAAACGCGTACTAAACGCCGACGGACGAGGCCCCGTGTCTATTAAACGTCACGACATGTTGTAAAGACCATCATCAGCACGCGATTATCCACAAATGGACAGAACGACGCTGCACGACTTCATGCCTTTGCTCTTATTGGCTCCCTGCGTTAGGGGACGAGTTTCTGAACTCGACCCTTCGGAGCGTTCCGGGGCTTTTTGACCCTCGTGTCTCGGGTCGCGTGAAAGCGGAGGCGTTCAGGAAGCGCATCAGTAGCAGCGCTGCGTCTCGGACAGGAAGCAGAGCCGGGGAAAGACAATAGAGGCGACAGTGAGGGGACTGAGAGCTGGAGCGCAGGGAGAGCTCATACACACAGACCTTTCTCTCTGCGGCCCCTTTTCCCCTCCTCTTTCTACGTCTCCGTCACTCATCGCGCTCTAAAATAAGCTGCTTATAAAAGCAGATGCTGAGGTAAACCTCTAAATGCAGGGATTCTTTCAATTTAAAAAAAAAACAAAAAACAAATCTAAACCTGATGACAGAAGAGCACAGGGTGATATCATGATTTAACGCAGGTATTTTTTTTATATTTAAATAACATTTTTAAAAATCTGGTCAGAAGCAGCTGAAAAAATTTGTCCTGAATCTTTACAAATAAATGCAAAATTGTTTTTCTATTGTTTATTAGGATTTATTATTTTCCCATCCTTGTAGGCATAAACTAAAAATATCTCCAAGCTCGTATGTTTCGTATATTTTATATCAGCTTCATTTCTGTATATTTTTGAACGTTAGAAGTGTTCAGAAATAAAATAAAAAATCGCCGATCTGATGGTTTGTTTGCGTCTAACTTTATCCAAAATCACTCATTTGTACCTTTGGAATTTGCATAATGTCCAAAACAAAACAGCGAAGGGATTTTATTTATTTATTTACAGAGAAACACACGTCCGTTGTTTTCGTCATTTCGATCACTGAGTGGTGTTTATTATGTGTTTTGATTCCGCGTGTGAGCTGAAGGAGAAGCAGCACGTTGTGCATCTGAAGCGACTCGAGGCTCAGAGTTCAGGAGAAAGTTCAGCAGCGTTCCTGAGGCTGAAGCCACAGGGCACAAACACACACACACACACACACACACCAGGTGGAGGTTATGACACGTCTAGTATAAAGTGTGTGTGTGTGTGGGTGTGAGGCAGGTGCACACCTGGTATGTGTGATGAGTCAGTGTGTAGAGCAGGTCTTATCTGCACCCACATGAACCTACCGTGTGTGTGTGTGTGTGTGAGAGTGTGTGTGTTAGAGACCCCACATCTCGACTAGACTGAGGTCACGTCTGTCTGTGTTTACATCCCGTAACTCAACAACACGTCTACAGTGTCGTTTACTTCTACTGTTTTGACGTGTATTTTAAATTTGTACAGAATCTGAAGTAAGTAACGGATAAAAATGATGTGTGTGTGTGTGTGTGTGTGTGTGTGTGTGTGTGTGTGACATATTGATACATGATTAATGAGAAAGTGTAAGTTGGATTTCAAGCAGCAGATCAGATCTCATACGATTTCAGTCTGTTATAATAAAATAATAATAATAATAATAATAATTAATTTGATTAAAAGTTTGATATTAATTTTATAAAAAGTGTTGGCACTGATCAGTGGTAGGCCACGCCTCCTTCACTGAGACTGACACGCACACATAAGCCACGCCTCCTTCACTATGTATCTTGATCTTCCCCACGCTGATGGTAC
>CM074966.1:1082885-1093292 GCA_037577455.1 Pangasius macronema | reverse complement strand
TAACAGGGCTTCCTGGCTCCCCCTCCATCTCCGAGTCCGCGAGGAGCAGCAGTGCCGGTGAAGATTCTCCTAAAGTCTCGTCTCGCTGTTCGTCCGTCTCAGCTCCGCTTCCTGTAGCCCCGCCTCCTCCTGTAGCTCCTCCTCCTCTTGCAGCGCCACCCACAGGCTGTTCCACTCCACTGCCCTTATTACTCACACACCTCAACACCGAGCTGCTCACCTCCGGAGCCGTGTCTCTGCCCGGTGAGTGAAGGAGAGAGAGAGAGAGAGACATACAGACAGAGAGAGAGACATACAGACAGACAGAGAGAGAGAGAGAGACATACAGACAGACAGACAGAGAGAGAGAGACATACAGACAGAGAGAGAGATGGAGAGAGAGAGACATACAGACAGAGAGAGATGGAGAGAGAGAGAGACAAAGACAGAGAGAGATGGAGAGAGAGAGAGAGAGATGGAGCGAGAGAGACAGATAGAGAGACATACAGAGATGGAGAGAGAGAGAGAGAGACATACAGACAGACAGAGAGAGAGAGAGAGACATACAGACAGACAGAGAGAGAGAGAGAGACATACAGACAGACAGAGAGAGAGAGAGACATACAGACAGACAGAGAGAGAGATGGAGAGAGAGAGACATACAGACAGAGAGAAATGGAGAGAGAGACATACAGACAGAGAGATGGAGAGAGAGACATACAGATAAAGAGAGAGAGACATACAGACAGAGAGAGAGATTGCTCTTCTTTATTATTATTGTTTTATATTTTTCTTACCTTTATTAGTAAATTCATTTTTATTCTGTAATTTTACTCATTTTATCCTCCTTTTTTCCAATTCTGTATTTAGTGCCTTTATATTGTCCTTAATTTATGTACATTTTTGCACTGTTGTTTTGCTTTGTTTATTTTAATCTATCAGTATTTCATTTTATTTTGTTTTGTCTTTTTATTTTATTTCTCCTGTTTTTTCTCTACCGTTCCTTTGTACCTGCTTTAGTAATAAAAATGTACAATTATTTGTCCTGCCAATAAAGCACATGAAAACTGAAACTGAAAACAGAGAGAGAGAGAGAGAGAGAGACAGAGGGAGAGAGACAGAGGGAGAGAAAGAGAGAGGGAGAGAGAGGGAGAGAGACAGAGGGAGAGAGAGAGGGGGAGAGACAGAGGGAGACACTTGTCCATCTCACTTCTCTCATTTTACCTCCACTCTGGGGTCTCAGCTTACCACCATTACTGAGTGACTGTCTCTCTGTCTCTCTCTCTCTCTCTCTCTCTCTCTCTCTCTCTCTCTTTCTTTTTGTCTCTCTCTCTCTCTCTCTCTCTCTCTCTCTCTCTCAGGTAATCGAGACCGCAGTGGGCGTTCTGTTCTCCAGGTGTGTATGAGGAACCGAGTGTGGACAGACGAACGCTTCACCTCCAGAGAGCTCACCTGCCTGCTGGGCTACTACTGCTCCACACTCCGGTGAGACACAGACACACACACACACACACACACACACACACACACACAATAAAGCTTCCTGTGATGACGTCAGGATATTTTTCAACACTATTCCTTTGGGATCTGAACTCACACCCTTCAGGTGACTAACACAGATCTCGAATGGAGCCGATCTTTTTCTTTACTTTCGCACAGGAAGTTGAAACACTGATCTGAAGTCAGCATGAGCCAGAGTGACTGTGCCGAAGTGACCTTGTAAAAAGTGTGTGTGTGTGTGTGTGTGTGTGTGTGTGTGTGTGTGTGTGTGTGTGTGTGTGTGTGTGATAGACAGTGTATGATTAGTAAATGATAAATCTTTATGTTATCAGGAAGGAGAAGAGGGATCTGGGTCTGACCGTGCTGGTGGACTCGCGGAGACAGCAGGCCAGTCCTGTGCTCTTCTCAGCTCTGTCTCAGCTTCAGGTGAACACACACACACACACACACACACACACACACATCGCCTGAGGCACATTCTGTGTGTGAGCTCTGTGTTCTGTCTCGCTTTCGAAGTTTCCGCCGTCATCGTGATTGTTGTCATGAGCTTCATCTCAAAATCTCTTTAGTGTTAGCACAGAAGATACGTTTCCGTAGTTGGAGCACTATTTCTGACATTAATTTGACGTATAAAATAAAAGATCGAGATTAATAAATCAAGCGACGCCTTGTGTTTCGAATATATTTTATGTAGGAGCGTTACAGGTCATAGCTGAAACGTTGTGTGACGACCTCGCGGCCTTTTATCGAGAGCGCAAACACGACGTGCTACATAGCAAACTTTGTCAGGAGAGGATAATAATCATGAACTCGTGCGTTTCTTAAGTCTGTATTAATGCGGTTAACTAGCGAACTAGCTCGTGATACGTAATTAGATTGCGTTAGCTAGGTTTTTATCCTAATGGGAAAGCTAATAAATATAGAACCTGTGGACGTCTTAAGAGTCTTCAGAGCAATCTGAAACTATAAAGAGTGTTCCACACTTTAGAAATGTTTATCACTTAGCGTAATTTTAACGCTGCACCTATTCCTGCAGCTCTTATCACTGTACCGTCACGCCCCTATTCTCAGGTAGGTAGGGCGTTGTCTGTGTTTTTGGCTCACACCCATCAGCCCTGAGTCTATATCTTCTTCTCCGTTCGTCACATATTTTCACCGAAGTCTGTCCTGGGGCGTCTGAGATCAGGCTTGTCCTCGCTTGTCTTTCGGAGCAGAAACAGGGATCGGAGATCAGACAAGCATGCAGCCAGCTGTCAAAACTAGAGCGCTGACTAACCTCAGAGCGTTTTATTCATAGCCCTCGGTAATCCTGTCTAATCAGCGTCATACTGACTCATACACGCCTCATACGCGCCTCATACACGCCTCATACACGCCTCATACACCGTTACCGTGGCGCTTCGTAACGCATTAACGCAACGACACTTCATTCACTCTAATCATCTATTCCTCAGCTGACGTGTGTTTCTTTTTTTTCCCCTCATGCAGGCTTCTCTGCCAAACGCACTTTACTCGGTTTTGTTGCTCTCGGACAAAGAGGCGTCCGTCAAGCTCGAGAGAGATTTCTCCGTTCCAGTGAGTGTATTCATGTGCATCCACGTAGCCGATGCTTTTATATAACGCTGCTTAGGCTGTTCTACCACTCGATAAACACGAGAGAGAGAGAGAGAGAGAGAGAGAGAGAGAGAGAGAGAGAGAGAGAGAGAGACAGAGACGACTGGAGCGATCGCAGAACAACACGGAGGAAGACATCAACAAAAAAAACATCTATTTCTCTGACATAATGAAGGAGAAGAGGAAAAAGCCAAGCCGTGATGAAATGCTACAATTCACCAGAATAAAAAAATAAAAAATTTAATATAGCATTAAAACGATGTCATTAAAGCACATCAACCTTTCTCACAAATCATCAGGAAAAAAATAATAATAATCATAATAATTTTTGAAGTATTCCTGTTTGTTTATCCCTCTTTATTTCTTTTCTTTTTATATCACACTTTTTAAAATTATTAAACTTAAACTACTGAGCAGGTTGAGACATAAAACACAAAAAAACAAAGTTAATTAATGAAACCAGCAAACTAGAAACTGGTTTTCTTCTTAATTCCCTGTTTTTTCAGTGTGTAATATTACAGGTTGTGTGATGTAGTACTCATGACCAATCAGCAACAAACACTGCCGCTAGCCCCGCCCACAAGCACTGTTACTTCCTGCTCCAAAACTATACACTATACTATAGTTCCTGTACCAAGAGCTGAGCAGATAAGAGCCTCCGTCAAGCTTCTCTTAGAGTCCTGAGATAGACACGGAGCAAAATAAAAACAGAAAGACAGGGAGAGATAAAAACAGAGAGAGAGAGAGAAAGAAATAAAAGAGAAAATGACATGAGAGAGATAAAGAGATAAAAAGACAGATACGAATCAGAAAGAGATTAAAAGAGAGAAAGACAAAAACAGAATGACTACAGAGAGAGAAATAAAAGAGAGAGAGAGAGTTTAAAAGAGAGACAGACAGATAGAGGTCAAAACAGAAAGAAATAAAAGACAGATAAAAGAGAGAGAAAAAGAAATGAGACACAGAAACAGATAAACAAGAGAGAACGCCAGAAAGAAATAAAAAGAGAAAATGACAGATGTAGAGAAAAAGAGATAAATAAAAGAGAGACAGAGTTTTTGTAAGAGAGAAGGACAGATAGAGAGATAAAAACAGAAAGACAACAGAGAAATAAACAAAAGAGACAGATTTTTAAAAAAAGAGCGAGAGAAAGAAATGAGACAGAGAAACAGATTAAAAAAAGAGAAAGACAGAGGATTAATATGGTGAATTACACACGATTAATATGGTGAATTACACACGAGATCAAATCGAGTTGTAACGGATGTCTCTCTCTGTGTGTGTGTGTGTGTGTGTGTGTGTGTGTGTGTGTGTGTGTGTGTGAAGTGTGAAGTGTTAACTTCTCTGAAAGCCCTACTGAAGCACATCGACTCGTCTCAGCTCACACGAGACCTGGACGGCACTTTCCCCTACGACCATCACCACTACATCCAGTTCAGACTGGTACACACACACACACACACACACACAGACACACACACACACACACACACACACACACACACACACACACACAGAAACGCCATCTCCTGCTAAACATGTGTCTGTTGTGTAGAAAATGGAGCAGTTCTGCAGCAGCTGCAGCGCGGCCATCTCGTCTCTGCGGAGGTCGATAGACGTCCTGAGCAGCAGCAGCAGCCTGGACACGGTGGAGGTCAGACTGCGTTTGGACCATAAGCTCACACGTTTATACACAATAAATATATATATAACTATAAATATACTCAACTGATTCATAAAGTATATTCATATATACTTATTTAGGATTAAATAGGAGGCACAAATTTCTATAAATATATTTAAGATTTGCTCCTAAATCTCGTCCTATTTATGAAAATATGTGTGGAACAGAATGAACTCCGTAGTATTGACCTTAAATAAAGTCTAACAGAACTCAGGCTCGCAGGTCACGCTCTGTGTGTGTGTGTGTGTGTGTGTGTGTGTGTGTGTGTGTGTGTGTGTGTGTGTGTGTGTGCGTGTGTGTGCGTGCAGGACGTGTCAGAGACGATCAGCCAGCACAGGAACCTGATGAAGTGTGTGTTGGAGGATTCGCAGCTGAACCACCTCAGGCTGGAGGGAGGGACATTTCTCGCACGTGTCAGGAAAGAGGAGACAAGTGAAACTGAGAGCTATAGGTACAATACCATACACACACACACACACACACACATACACACACACACATACACACATCATGCTCTCTCTCACATACACACTCACACACACACACATTTTATACTTCACACACTGCATCTCATACACACACACTATAATCTCATACACACACTGCATCTCATATACATTACAACCCCATACACTCACACACACACCCACCCACACACACACACACACACACACACTCATACACACACACACACACATTCATCTGTGTGACGTTTATTTTAATCCTCCCGCCTGTACATGACCGCAGGGACGCAGTGGACACAGCGTGCGCGCGCTACAACCAGCTGGACGAGGAGGTCCATAAACTCGTCATCCTGTCCAACAAATCCCTCCATCAGCTGGAGAACCTGCTGGAGCTGCGCACCTTCCAGGAGGAGACCGAGCGGGTGAGACGCACATCCTTTTAGAATTATCTCAGGTGGCTCTGATAATCCAGTCCCAGGGTTAGTCAGTAATGAGTGTTGTGGATGTGTTTGGACAGATCAAGCGCTGGTTCAGTGTGGAGGCAGAGAAGCACTTGGCGCCGCTGGACTCTCTCAGTTTTACCGTCACTTCCCTGCAGGAAACGAGGCGGAGCCTGGAGCAGTTCGCCGAGGAGGCAGCGGTAAGCGATCTTCATGCTGGTCTGTAGAGATGGTACGTTTTCACTTTAACCTCGGCGTCACCGCGCATGTGTGTTTTTTTTAACGTTACTGTGCTCAGCTCCAGCAGAAGCAGGCCGCAGCGCTGACGCAGGACCCCAGACGAGTGTCCGGTTCCAAGTTACTGGAGCTCAAGCAGCACGTGAGCTCCGTCCTCCAGCGAGCACACACACGCAGGGGAGAGCTGGACATCCTGATCAACCTCTACGAGTTCTACGACTCGGTAAACACGCTCACGACCTGTGGACAGACACAACCTACACGTCGCATTGTATTCCGTACGCCTATACAGTTAATCACTGTAGCGATGTAGCGATTTTTTTATTTTTTTTACCTAGTTTTCTCCCGATTTGGTTATTTTTGCTTACAGCTGAAGCCACCGCATCTTCTCCAGCTGTTGCTCGTGCAACATCAAAGTACAGCCGAACTGTGGGAGGAAAGAGCTATCTGTCTTCCACATACACGAACTTACAAACACCCCCGATTGGTTACTGCCACTCGAGGGAACAGCCAATTATGCTCTTTTGGACTCCTAGACAGAAATTTAGGTCTAACGGGGAAATGTTTAGGTGTATACTTTAAGAAAGAAAAATATCTTTGTTAACTTGTTAAGCACTTTTTAGAATAACGTTTACACTCTGGAATAATCTGTACTTTTTTCGGTTACATGTTTCTAATCCCTAGCTCAAAAAGGAATGAATTTTCACTGCTTTTTGTAAAATTCTGATTTTATTTCCTCTCACGTGATTAACAGGGGTCATTTAAATACAACTGATTTCAAAATAAAACCCACGTTTTGTCCTCTCGCAGGCTCAGCAGTGGATGACGCACTGCGAGGACTATTTCAAGCATCTGAATTTGGAAGAGAACATCATGAGCTTCTCTCCTGAAGTTCTTCAGGCACTGCAGGACTACCACAGCGAGGCCACCAAGTTCTCTCTGGAGAACTTCAGCTCTCTGAACGACACGGTGGCCACGCTGGACAGCCCCCGCCAGCTCCATCACTGGAACCACATCTGGATGAAGTGCCAGGAGACCCGGAAGCAGCTCGAGGAGTTGCTGGAGAGAGCGACAGTGCGAGAGGAACCCGCGTCTGACTCTCCTCTAACCTCTGACCTTTCAAAACCCAGGGAAATACCTGTAATATGTGCGGATTTGCAATGCGGAGAGAGCAGAAGTTCTCTTCCTGAGATTAAACACACCTTTGAGTTCGAGGATGAGAAACCTCACTCGGCAGGTCCGTTCTCTAAAAATGACTCTCCTTTCAGATCTTTTCTTTTCCCTTCCGAGAGAGATAAACTCTGTCCATCGCCGCTGGACGACACGGACAGCGACTGCACCATCGACTCGTCGTATTCCTGTCACTCGGAGCCTGGAGCGAGGCACCGCAGGCCTCCGCTGAAGAAGATGATGAAGAAGACGGTGAGCTCCGATCTCTCGGGACACCACGGCTACCTGGGGGTCTACATCAAAGGGCTGGAGCTCAGCAACAACACGTGTGTGGAGAAGAAGCTGCAGAGGCCACACGTGAAGAGTCCAGTGCTGGCACGGAGCAGGAGCCTCCCATCACCCTCCCTAAGTCAGGGAAGACCTGGGGATGGTGAGAGCAAGAGACAGAGCAGGTGACACACACACTCACACACACACACACACACACACACACAATCTGTGAAGGTAGATGGATGGATGAAACTAGTTCATTTTCACTTTGACTCCATGCAGTAAAATCCAGCACATCATGGACGAGATGATCTCCACAGAGAGAGAGTACGTGCGTTCCCTGTCCTACATCATGGAGCACTACTTCCCAGAGATGGAGAGGCCGGAGCTGCCGCAGGACCTCCGAGGAAAGCGCAGCATCATCTTCGGAAACCTGGAGAAGCTGTGTGACTTCCACAGCCAGTACTTCCTGAAGGATCTGGAGCAATGTGCACATTCCCCGCTTTCAGTCAGCACCTGCTTCCTGAGACACGTGAGTCTTTACAAAACATCCGCCATCACAAACCCGTTTCTTCTTCTGGAATATTCTAAATCCAAGAGGCATCGCAGGAATGCGTGGGTGTGGTGGTGTTAGGAAGGCCGTTAAGAATAAACAACGTGTGTGTGTGTGTGTGTTTGTGTTTGTGATTGACAGGAGGACCAGTTTGGAATGTACGCTCTGTACAGTAAGAATAAACCACGCTCCGACGCCCTGCTCACGAGCCACGGCAACGCTTTCTTCAAGGTGAGACACACCCGTCTGAGGCGTTACGTAAAAGCTCATGGAACAGAATGAAGGCGGCGTGACGGAGACGTGCTAAAGAGCACGTTCTCAAAAACACCACCTCCGTCCCTTCCGCACTAAAACACTTTAATATTGTTTCTCAAAAGCACTAATTAATATGAATTACCTCAATAAAGGTCGTTAATAAAAAGCGAAGTGTAATCTGTGTATATTATTTTGTATATTACTAATTCATCTTTAGTAAGCACTCTGTCCTGGTCAGGGTCGCGATGGAGCCGGAGTCGGCCATTTTGTATATTATCTCTTTTGTATACTGTGTCGGCCATTTTGTATATTATATTTACGTACAAATCTATTGTTCTCGATTGACCAAAAAAATGAATGTTCTGTTCTAGGAAGAAAGATGTTCTGTACAGAAAGTGTGTGTGTGTGTGTGTGTGTGTGTGTGTGTGTGTGTGTAAAATTTTAAGCCTATGGGAAAATCAGAAATGTCCTCCTCAGCTGCTCTGAGGTTAGATGAGAACTGATAATAATCATCGCTCATTGGGTCTTGGAATGCAAGATCATCAGGAACGTCACTGTTTCCATATCGAATTTGACACCACAGCGTTCCCGAAACTACCGAGGGTCCGGTGTCCAGCTCGCAGCTCACGGTTACGGACGTGTACAAAACACAGAGATGCCATGACAGAGACTTTTAATGGATCCGTTTACAGCAGAAGTGTTTATATTTATTATCGCTGAGATGAAGAAGTTCTCATGTAATCTAATCTAAAGCGATGCCCAGAGAGGATTCCTAAGTAGCGTGCACTATAGAAGGATTCGTGAGGACTAACTTCATATCGCTCGTTTAAGATGTCACGTCTTTTTCTGTCGTGACCCGTTTTACAGCGTCTCTGGGAGGACACTCTGTCTGTCTATTAAAGCTAGGGTCATGTATAGTCAAGTTCACCTTTAAGCATATACAGTGACATCAGACACGTTCATCTCTGATGAATGTTGATATTTCCGCATCAACAATTGTTTTGGGTTTTTTCACCTTGTTTGGTCTGACCACTGCTTTATTTCTGTAGATCTATGAAACTTATTAAAACTACGAAATTGTTAAAAATATTTTTTTCAAATCGCTGATGTGTTTTTCCCACAGAATAAGCAGGTGGAGCTGGAGGACAAGATGGACCTGGCGTCCTACCTGCTGAAGCCCATCCAGAGGATGAGTAAATACGCACTGCTGCTGAAGGACCTGATAAAAGAGTGCGGCCAATCGCAGGAACAGGAGCTCGCCGACCTCAGGACCGCTGAGGAGATGGTCAAGTTCCAGCTGCGCCACGGCAACGACCTGCTCGCCATGGACGCCATCAGAGGATGTGACGTAAGCAGCACGATATAAACCGGGCCTGTTCGTTTCCGGAGCGCCAGAGTTCAAAAACACGTTAAGTGATTTTTTTTTTTTTGGTTCGGTTTTCTGTAGGTGAATCTGAAGGAACAGGGCCAGCTGAGGTGTCAGGACGAGTTCATAGTGTGGTGCGGACGCAGGAAGTACCTCCGGCACGTCTTCCTGTTCGAGGACCTCATCCTGTTTAGCAAAACCAAAAAGATTGAAGGGGGATACGACATCTACATCTATAAACAATCTTATAAGGTGAAGGGTCTAAACATCTCAAACATCTCAAACATCTCAAAAGCGTGGTATTTCCTGGCTTTGTATTTGTAGCGGTACCGTGAGTTTGGCGATTTTAGATGAACGTCTTAGCGGTCCTCACACTACTGGAACATTTCTCACACTTACAGAACTTGGCAGAAGATCAGCCAGCAATGATGGATACGCTATACAGTCAGCCGTGTGAAAAAATTAGGACACCCCATTAAATATTCAGTCCTTTATTAAGAAATGTCAACACGTCAATTTCTGATCTTGTTTTAATTTGTACCTGTAGATGAAAGTGATGTAATTGCATGTAAGCAATAAAAAGATCACTTTGTTTTCACTTATTAAACAAAAGAAATGAACAAAAATGAGTATTTCACCTGAGGAAAAAGTTTAAATAGCAAGTGTTTCCCCCTTTGGCTGAAATCACCTCAGTGAGACATTTCTTGTAGCCATCTACCAGCTTGTGACATCGATGCACGCACAGTCCGTTTCAAATCACCCCACAGGATCTCAGTAGGATTCAGATCTGGGCTTTGACTTGGCCATTCTCCATTTTTCACTCTTCAGCCAGTCGTTGGTGGATATACTGGTATGTTTTGGGTCATTGTCGTCAT
>CM074966.1:1062894-1082785 GCA_037577455.1 Pangasius macronema | reverse complement strand
ACTCATCTGTCCAAAGCACATTATTCCAGAAGTCTTGGCCTTTGTCTGTGTTCTTTGGCAAACTTCAGTCTTGCCCTTAGACAGCAAAGGTTTCCTCCTTTCACACCTCCCATGATCATTAAAGTTGTGCGTCTCTTTCTGATTGTAGGTTCATGCACTTTGACATCAACTGTAGTGAGAGCTTGCTGTAGGTCCTATGATGATATTTCAGGGTTTTTGGAGACTTCTTTAAGCATCTTGCGGTCTGCTCTTGGGGTGAATTTGCTTGGACGGCCCGACCTGGCCATGTTGGCAGTTGTTTTAAATGTGTGTAATGGCTGATTACAAATTCTTTTAAGATCTTTTTATATCCCTTACCAGACTCATAAGCATCAACAATCTTCTTTCTGAAGGCCTCAGTGAGCTCTTTGGACCTCACCATGGTGATACCTCTCACTTCAAACTAAATGTTTAAATAAGGTTTAAATAAGACACGCCTCCTTCAAAATGCTCTGTATCGATGTTCTAATAATCTGCATCAACCCATATCAACTCAATTTTTGTCAGAAAAAGTGGCTGAAAATCGTACAGTGTAAAGGGTCTTGCTTTAAATTCACATTGTCAGCAGAATTCCTTAAAGGTTTACTCAAAAAAGTCCAAAAAGCTTTAGTAGGTTATAACAAACAGCTCACTGTTAATGTCACTACCATTTTCCGCAGACCGCAGAGATCGGGATGACGGAGAACGTGGGCGACAGCGGCCTCCGGTTCGAGATCTGGTTCCGGCGCAGGAAGTCCCAGGACACGTTCATCCTGCAGGCCAGCTCGGCCGAGAGCAAGGCGGCCTGGACCTCCATCATCGGCAAGATCCTGTGGAGACAAGCGCTCAGAAACAGAGGTCAGCTGACTCTACGTTCACTCGCGGCGCTCGTGTCACTCGTGTCACTCGTGGGCGTGGCCTGTCCACTGTTGGTATAGATTACTATTTAGCATGCAAATATAGTCACTCGGTTGAGACGTGTTTTGTGTGTCAGGTTTGGTTTTTTTTTGGTTTTGAGGCTAACAAGTAAGAGAAGAAGCACATAGACACCAGTTCAGCATTGTGTTATTTATAAACAAGAACAACGTCACAGAGATAAAAACAATCACAGCACCATCACGTTCTTCCTCAGCACTAAGTTTGGTGTCAGACTCAGCTGGGGGCGTGGCCTAAAGTTTGAGGCTAGAGCTTGATATGTAGCTACAAATTTGATTTGTAGCTATTTTTAATTTTAGATGACATTATATGGTGAATTCAGAGAGACTTCGGGCAAACGAGGCTTTATTCTGTCTATGCATGAGACAGCGCCCTCTGGTGGACAGGGACAGTATATCATCTGTACTGATATGTCTGTATCTTATCTTCCCTCTCTGAGATACCATATAGTTTTACCCTGGCATTTCATGTGCTCTCTCTCTCTCTCTCTCTCTCTCTCTCTCACACACACACACACACACACATACATCTCCTCTGCTCAACAGAGTTGCGGATGCAGGAGATGGTCTCTATGGGAATCGGCAACAAACCGTTCATGGACATCAAACCAAGCGATGCAGCCATCAGCGACCGAGCTGTAGATTACATCACGAAAGGCACAGGTACCTCTCCCTCTCTCCCTCTCTCCCTCTCTCCCTCTCTATCTGTCTATCTCTCTACGTGTGTGGCATTTTCTGTGTGTCTGCTGTTGAGTGTATTATTTATTTATCTGTAGCTTGTGCTATTAAAATAATCTCTAAAAATCTTTTATTCCCGGCAGTCATTCTGTCTATCTGTCTCTCTTCCATTCTTTCCCTCCAATATTTCCTCCTCTGTCTTTATTTCTCTCTCTGTCCATTCTTTGCCTCACTCTTTCTCTGTTTCTCTCATTGTTTCACTCTCTCTCCCTTTTTTCTGTTTTTCTATCATTTCCCCTTATTTGTTTTTACCAGTCTCTGTCTTTCTCTCTCTCTGTCTATCTCTGTCTCTCTCTCTTGCTCTCTTTCTGCCTTTCTTTCTGTCTCTCTGTCTAGCTCTCTTTCTCTCTGTCTTCCTCTCTCTCACCCCCTCTCTCTGTCTTCCTCTCTTTCTCTGTCTATCTCTCTCGCTATCTCCTCATCTTTGTTTTTCACCACCACTACCACCACCACCTCTCTCTTCCCCTCTCTGTCTCTCTCTCCTCTGTCTCTCTCTCTCTCCCTCTCTCTCTCTCTCTGTCTCTCACCCCTGTCTATCTCTCTGTTTTTCACCACCACCACTACCACCTCTCTCTCTCTCTCTCTCTCTCTCTCTCTCCCCCTCTCTCTCTCTCTCTCTGTCTCTCACCCCCGTCTATCTCTCTGTTTCACCACCACCACTACCACCTCTCTCTCTCTCTCTCTCTCTCTCTCTCTCTCTCTCTCTCTCTCCCTGGCTGTGAGACACTCTGTAATTACAGCTCTGATCTCTCCCTCTGTTTAAGACGGAGATGCACTCTGAGAGTTGAAGATCGCTCTGCTGTCTTTCAGCGCTTCCTTTTCATACACTCCTAAAAAGATCTCTCATGACTGGACCTGACTGTGTGTGTNTGTGTGTGTGTGTGTGTGTGTGTGTGTGTTAACTGAAGCCCGCCTCTCCTCTGTTTTCATTGGTTGCCGTGTTTAATCAATCACAGTCATTTTAACAGTTTTGTTCTTTCTCTCAGAAATGATGTAGATGTCAGTAGGACTGATGGATTGTGGCATTTATCTCTGCAGAGTCACGCACTCGTTCCTCCATCTCCGTCTCCTCCTACGATCACTCCAGCCCCTTCAAGAGACCGCACTCCACCATCTCCAACAGCAGCTCCTCCTCCTCCAGTAGCCACTCCTCGTCCTCCTTCATGAGCTCCCTCAACCTGCCGCTCTTTAGCTCCGCCCCCCACTCGCCTCTCGCCCACTGGCACTACGACTGCATCGAGGAGGACGAGCTGGAGCACGACGCCGCCACACAGCCCTCCATGGGTGAGTCCACATGCACATCTGACACGTAATGGAGTCCCTCAGCTACCAGATTAGCACGGCGCAAACTCGGCTCAGTTTTTTTGCCTCTCGTTTGCATTTTTTGCCCTTCGGTGGCTCCGCCCCTTGCGCACTATAGTGCAAAAAAAAGTGTCCAATGGTGCGTATTTCATTTTCAAGGTTTTCAGTACAAATATAGGACTGAACTATCATCACAAAACTTCATACGTATGTAAATCTGTGGTCTCTTTACTGTTCTACGCATCGTAGGAAGAACTGGCTACTGGAGCCGCAACTTCTGAAGTGCTTGGACCCCACAGATCGCTGCTTGTGACTGTATTAATAATTAATATCATTTGCGGAAACAGAAGTCGTATTCCTCAGATTCAGAAATGCAAAAATCCAAGATTTCAGTACATCGCCTGCAGTAGTGAAGGGCAGTGTGATGGTCAGAGCTGGCTCTCTGTGTGTGTGTGTGTGTGTGTGTGTGTGTGTGTGTGTGTGTGTGTGTGTGGTTACAGCAGCAGAGGAAATGTAACAGGAAACACCTCCTACACCAGCGGCTAGGCTTTGATTCTAAATAAACCATGACACTATGAAGGATCTAGATGATGGTGTGTGTGTGTGTGTGTGTGTGTGTGTGTGTGTGCGTGTGTGTGTGTGCGTGTGTGTGTTTGTGTGTGGTTAAACTGGTGCAAAGTGAGTGAACACTGAAAGGATGCAACAATGATCAGCGGGAGGAGACCTGACACGCTACATGATACACGTGACACGCTACGCTGCGGCCTCTCACACACATACACACACACATACGCGCGCGCGTGCACACACACACACACATTCAAAAGCATTCTAATACATGAGAAGGAAATGATTAGAAACACTCACAGGTATAACGATTGAGTTTCTCTGAAATTCGCGGTGAAGCAAATTTCCATAAAATAATTCACTTCATCACAGGTTTATATTAACGCACTCATTCTAATACGTTGTTGTTTCTATAGCAACAACCCGTCCACAGGGACGTACGCGGCAGACGGCAGACACTCCACATGAACAGATTAAAAAAATCTTTGATACGCTGAAGCTTTGTATCATTTATTTAACGTTTACAGAAGGAGTCTCCGGTCTCAGCACTTTGTAACTCTCAGAGGTAAAGCTGCAACTTTCCGACAAGAACTGTTCGTGTTGTATATTAATAAATAAACTTTAGTCGTTATCACTTTGCTGTGGTATAAGAGGAATAAAACATTTCAGGGATGTGCTGTTATAGGAAAATAATCGACGTGGTAACAGTAACTCCGCTTCCTCATACTGTTACATCACTCATTATTTTACACACACACTCACACACTCACAGTGGTGTATTCTTTAATATGTTCTTTACTTTGTGTGTGTGTGTGTGTGTGCGCACAGTCACAGAGGGTTCCGAGTCGTCGTCTCACAGCACCTCGAGTGACGGCGTGAACAGCGTGAACAGCGTGAGCGCTCTGTCCGTCCCCCGTCACTCGTCCCTCATCATGGACTCCTTCAGCAGCGAGTCATCCTTCCTCTGTTCCTCCTCCGTCTCCTCGTCTCCGTCACACCACTTCCACAAGGAGCACAACGACACCAACAGCTTCATCACAGCGGTGAGATCACACACACACACAAACACACACACACACACGCACACACTTATCTGTTATCACAAACACACCACTAAAAAGGACAATTCCTGTAGCTTGGTCAAAAGCCACAGTGTTTTATATAGAAACGTGTCACACGCTGTGTGTGTAAGCACTGAGTGTTAGCGAGTGTCAGACGTGACAGAGACCAAAACGAACCCCGATCAGGAAAAGACAAAGAAAACGACCCTCAACCCCAGAGACGGTCTCCTCGGCTCCGAGTTCAGCAAGCGACGCCAAATCAAAATGGCCGCTCAGAGCATCAGCAGTAAACACAGCAGCACGACTTACCTTTAAAAACCGTCTTACGTTTAACTGACGCATTCACTCGTTAAATCTATAACACACTGACTGTACGGAAGTAAACACACAGCACTCGTCACACTCAGCTGGCTAGCATGTGGCTAACAGAATACAAACATGGAGGCGTCCGTGAGTTTTTCCCACTTTGTAGCTCAGAGAAGTCAAAAATGACGTCATTTTCAAATTCTGATTTCCTGTTTCTGAGGCGAACGCAGCACACACTGGGGTTCTGACCTCGTTTTACACACTACACGACTTTCTGATCAGTAGCTTGGTGTGAACGCTACACACTCGCTCACACACTCGATCTTTCACCTGGAGCAAAGATTCCCGCCATCCTGATCCTCAAACAGAAATAAGCACACCGGTCATGTGACTTTGTCAGTGTTTTGTGCACAAACAGGTTTATAAATCAGTGTGTGAGCGTTTAGAGGTGTGTGGAAGTGCATAAGCCTGTACACCGATCAGCCATAACACTGAATCCACCTGCCTAATATTGTGTAGGTTCCCTTCGTGCCTCCAAAACGGCTCTGATCCGTCGAGGCTTGGACTCCACGAGACCTCTGAAGGTGTGCGGTGGTATTCGGCAGCAAGTCGTTAGCAGCAGGTCCTTTAAGTGCTGTAAATTGTGAGGTGGAGTCTCCATGGATCAGACTTGTTTGTCCAGCACGTCCCACAGATGCTCGATCAGACTGAGATCTGGAGAATTTGGAGGCCAAGTCAACATCTTGAACTCTTTATCATGTTCCTCAAACCGTTCCTGAACAATTTTCGAAGCGTTGCACGGCGCATTATTGTGCTCGTGTCGTGTGTTTTGGCGTCAGCACGTTGGTGTGAGTGACACGTTTATAGCTCAGTAAGTAGCACGTGTGACGTGAGGCCTGTGAGGCCAGAGCCAGCGTTAACTTCTCAGCAGTCTGTGCTACAGCAGCTCTTCTGTGGGATGGGAACGGACGCGCTTCGCTCCCCACACAAAGTCGCTCAGATCTTTACACTCACCCATTTTTCCTGCTTCCAACACATCTACTTTGAGAACTGACTGTTCACTTGATGCCTGATGTCAGGTGCTATTGTAACGAGATAATCAATGGGTGTGTGTGTGTGTGTGTGTTTTGTCAACATGTTTGAGGATGTGTGTGTGTGTTCTCAGCATGTTTGAGGGTGTTTGAGGGTGTGTGTGTGTGTGTGTGTGTGTGTGTGTGTGTGTGTGTGTGTGTGTTCTCAGCGTGTTTGAGGGTGTGTGTGTGTGTGTGTGTGTGTGTGTGTTCTCAGCGTGTTTGAGGATGTGTGTGTGTGTGTGTGTTCTCAGCGTGTTTGAGGGTGTGTGTGTGTGTGTGTGTGTGTGTGTGTTCTAAGCATGTTTGAGGGTGTGTGTGTGTGTGTGTGTGTGTGTGTGTGTGTGTGTGTGTGTTCTAAGTGTGTTTGAAGATGTGTGTGTGTGTGTGTGTGTGTGTTCTAAGCGTGTCTGAGGGTGTGTGTGTGTGAACATGTGTTATGATGTATATCTGTGTGTGTGTGTGTGTGTGTGTGTGTTTATTCCTCTACACTTCACATTTACTCGGTGTGTGTTGCTCTGTTTTGCCAGAACACTCCGTGTCGTGTCGTGTGTTTTGGCGTCAGCACGTTGGTGTGAGTGACACGTTTATAGCTCAGTAAGTAGCACGTGTGACGTGAGGCCTGTGAAGCTCCGCCCCCTTTAAGATTGATGCTCCACCCCCTTTTAATCATGGCTGTGTTTATCAGAGCTCCGACTGCATGAGTGCTGATCTAGGGTCAGATAATCAGTAACTAGATCACCGCTGTGACTCTGATACACCTGGGGCTTGCGCGTGTGTGTGTGCATGTGTGTGTGTGTGTGTGTGTGTGTGTGTATATGTGGTTTACTGCAGTGTGTCGGTGTGCAGGGTTCAAAAGGATGATGAGGCGTCATGGTGCTTGTGTTTGGGTCACGTTCTGTGCTTCATGTGCATGTTTTATTCTTTCTTGTGTGTGTGTGTGTGTGTGTGTGTGTGTGTGTGTTGCATATTATGTACACATTCAGTACATAATAATAATAACAATAACGTATTATAATAATTATTATTGTTATTATAATTCACCTATTTATAATGCATTACAGTAATAAGTCATAACACATCATAAAGATAGCTTTTCATAATAAAGGAGTAATTATGATGCCTTATAAATGCACTATAACACAATGTAAATGTTTTATAGTTTATTATAAATCATCATGACTTTCACAGACAACAGATAAGTATAAACCGATCAAAAAAATGTATATTTTCCGATGTCATTTTATTCTGCATTATTTTTACACAATCCTTTACAAGCGAAAAAAACAAACATCAGTTAAAACAAGACTGTAACGTCGCGAATGCGTCACGTGAACTTTATTACAATCATAAAATCAATAACTCAGATAAACATTACACACAGAACAGAGCTACAGTTTGTAGCTGCACACAGATTAATGCGTGTAAAGGTGTCGTGTTAAATAAGCCTTTTCCTTCTCTTCTATTTTTTCTCCAAAGCTGTGACATCACTTCTACACGACGGTCCGGTCCACGCGGCAGGACGGGGGAGCGAGGCGGCGTGCGGCGTTTACACACTGATCTCGGCTGTACATACACGTGATTTCACACTGTTCCTAATTATTAAACGAATCGTTACGCAGTACTTAAACCCGTCACCCTGCTGGTACGCCACGGACTCCACATCCAGCGCATCGATGAGCTCAAGTTTCCTTTTTTGTCTTTAAAAATAAATTGTTGTTGTTGTTTTGTTTGTTTGTTTGTTTGTTTTGTAAGCGTGTTCTGTACAGAAACGGTTCCTCGTTAACGTCCTTATTTTTTTAGAGCCGCACTACTAATAAAATCATTTCCCAACCTTCTGTCTGTGTCTCACATTTCTCTAAACAACAAAGAGACCAAACATCGTCTTTTTTTTTTTTTTTTTCTTTTGCGTGGATAATTCATTTGTAACCGAGTTAAAAAAAAAACAAAAAGCCTTGTGAAACTGCATGACTCAAACTTCTCACCACTCGCACTTCTGTATTCGAAGCGACCGCGACGTGCACCGCAGGCTGCGAGGGCAGAGAGAGGAGCAGCAGTCGCAGCACGAAAATACAGAAGCAGAAGTTTAAAACATTTACCTCAAAACTCTACGAGCGATTGATACGCTGTAAAAATACAAAATACACAGGACGATAAACAAACATCGCACAAAACTTCTGTATATTAAATTAATTCAGCTAAGTGAATATATATATAAAAGTAATATGACATTATAGCATTAATATTAAAATTTATATTAAATTCTAGCATTAATAGTAAATTTATATTAAGCCGTAAAACTAATACGAAGTTAGCTGTAAATATATTCGACTTTATAAAGAGGTCAGAATATGAGAGGAAGAAATATGGCGCTGTATAATGCGATCAGTTTTTGTCTAAAAGAACATTTTAGTAATTTTCCTATCTGTCTAATCAGCCGCTTCGGTGTTATACACGTGTTTAATGTCTTTTTTTAAAATATTAATAATAGTAATAATAATCAGACATTGTAAAGTGTAAACCTGTGACACTGGGTTTATACAGCCGCACTGTTTCTCTGGAATTCACACATTTATTTATTTATTCACCGCACTCCTAAAACAGCTAAGGTTCACTTCTGCATTGGTCAAGATGTTAGTAAATGTTCTAATAACTCTTTTATTTTGGCAGCCGGTTCACTCGAGCTTGCGTGAGAAACGCCAGCGCTCCAAATGAGGAGCGAGAATGTAAAAAGCAGAAGCTGCGTCTCGGGCTCTGTGCCTCCAGGCTCGGTATTAGCGCTTGTGCATCAGCGACTGTTTATAGCTGCTGTAGCATAAGTGAGAACACGTTTACTATCCGCGGCATTAAACATAAATATGAATATATAAAAAAAGTCCGGCGTGACGTTTAAATCTGTAACCGCTGCTGTGAAGGAATAAAACACTCATGCTGGGACATGCTGTTGTAGGAAAATAATCAACTTCAGGATTGTAACAGTAACTCTGTTGCTTCGCACCACTGCAGCACTGGTTATTTTTCTGTAACAGCACAACACACACAGTGTTTTATTCCATCTTATCTGCAGTTACACTAGTGATGGGATTCAGAGATTCAGTGAGTCGGTTAATCATTTGACTCACCAAACAAGAGTCGACTCTTTCAGCTGCCAAACGACTCCTTGTCATTTTATCCTAAACTGAACAAAGATGATGATTTCTTTTTTTAAATAAATGACGGTGTAAGAAAAAAAAGTTTAAATCTTAGAGGAACTCGTGCTCTGTTTGAACAGACGAAAATGGTAAAGTTTTATTTGATTCAATTAGAGAAAATATTAAACGTCTCAGCGACGTCACCGTGACTCTGACCGGGATGAAGCTCTTACTTCGCACTAACAGACATCTCAACAAATGTTGAAATGAAGTTTCCATTGAAATATTTTTATTAAATTACACTGTGAGAATAACAAGTAAAAGAAAAAAAACACAACTCATCGGATCAAAATTCAGCTAAAAGAGTCGACTCAAAGAGCCGGCTCACTTGTAAACGACATTTTGAAGCTGTTTATCATGAAATCCATCATAACTGCGAGTAAAGTCCTGAGATATTTGTCTGCAGGTTGGTGTACAGCCTGAAACATTTTGATGAAAAATAAAAGCCTCCGTTCAAATAACTCGACTTTGATCAGTTACTTGCATTAACTTAAGTTTCATTCTGGGTTAAAGCTGAGAGCGGAGTCACTTCCTCTCGTGCCGGCGCTTCTCTGCGTAAATGAAAGATATGAGGACGGCGGAGACCAGCATGTCCAACACCGTCACACACAGCACCAGGATTTCCACCTGCACACACACACACACACACACATTAAATAAGTCCACACATGGTTAACACTGCGTCCTGCATGGACGAACAGGTGTAAGATGAAATTTACAAAAATCCCAAATCAGCCAAGACATGCAGTCTGAATGATGCTGAACTGCAGGCCGTGAGTTTCCATTACTTAACCACATTAGCCTTGTACATGTACATGTGAAAGAAGGAGGACATTTTCAGACACCAAACAACAGCTGTATGTATTTCAGGTTCATTTTTATCCAAACGTCAAATCAGTATTTAAAAAAATAATAATAATAACATCTTTGTAAATATTCAGTTTGAATCTGAGGACCTGATGGTGCAGATCTGTGGCTTTATTTTTGCCTAAATCCACAATCAGCAGCACTGCTCCAATCGCAGCGACGGCCAGGCAGAAGATGTTGGAGTGAAAACACATCTGCAGGAGAAAATGAACACGCGGCATGTTTGAGAAAGAAACAGAAAGACATTGTAATAAATGGCAGGGTTACACGTGTGTAACGCGGAGACGTGAACCTGTAAGAGTGCAGGGTGTCTGTATAGCAGCGTGGATAAAAATCCAGCCACCAGGAACTGAAACATAACAACAACAAGAGTTACTAACAACAACAACAGATATGAACTTTATATTAACATATTGGACAGCGATGTTATAAATGTACAGCTGTATATAACTGCAGAAATACAGCGTAATGGAATAAAACAGTGTGTGTGTGCTGCAGTTACAGTGAAGTAATGAATGACGGGATGGTTTTAGTGAAGCAGAAGTGTACATCTGTTTTTTGTTGCTGATGTTTTGTTTGTTTCCTTAAACCTTTTCTGAGCTCTTTATCATGTCAATAGGAAGCTTTTATTATTTACCAGGATGCCGCTCATGATCGGGACTCTGAACAAGGTGAGTAACATGTCATCAATTCTGAAACACGCAGCAAACGTGACTCCGATTCCCATGCTCAAAATCCCACTGCTGATCTGCACAGCCTAGAGAGAGAGAGAGAGAAAGAGAGAGAGAGAGAAAGAGAGAGAGAGGGAGGGAGAGAGAGAGAGAGAGAGAGAGAGAGAGAGAGAGGGAGAGAGGGAGGGAGAGAGAGAGAGGGAGAGAGAGAGAGGGAGAGAGAGGGAGAGTGTGAGAGAGAGAGAGATTAACTCATTAGCAGGAACTGAAGAATAGGCAAGAAGAAGGTATCTATGTTTAGTTTTGGTTAGACGTAATGGAGTGTTAAAGGTGCAGTAAGCGATCTTACGGCCCAGACAGCCGGCTCTCTTTTCAGAAGCTGGTGCAGAGGGAGTTCTGGGGCAGGAATGAGCTCTGAGACTCTGTAATGTTTAATCAGCGGAGTCCCATCACCCTGCTGTCCACGTTTCCCTGAGTGATCGTCTATCACATCCATGGCGAAATTAACACACGCCATCACACAGCTGGCTAAACACGAGTCAAACACAGACACATCACATTTAGGAATACACATTTATAAACAAAGAATTACAAACAAGTTCGATTTGCAAACAAATCGTTTTCAGAACAAGTCACATTTACACACAAGACACATTTACACACAAGTCACATTTACACACAAGACACATTTACACACAAGACACATTTACACACAAGTCACATTTACACACAAGTCACATTTACACACAAGTCACATTTACACACAAGTCACATTTGCACACAAGTCACATTTACACGCAAGTCACATTTACGAACACGTTACATGTCACATTTGCAAGTTGCATGTACACACATCACACTTACTATCTGTTACACATCACATCACATGTATGAAATGAACATTTTGCTTTGTGAGCAGATCACATTCTTCCTTTCTTCTATCTTTCCATCCTTCCTTCCTAACTCCTTTCCCCCTTTTTTTTCTTTAAATCAAACAGTAACATGTTTTAAAGTAAATAATTAGTCGTATCCACTGTGCTGATGTTCTGATGTCAGTGTTCAGTCCTATATAATCCTTATACTCTAGAAACATCCATCAACACTTAAACACAGTCACGCTTACAATTTAAACAATCACTATTACAATTTTAATGATCACCTAAACACAATCTGCGTACGAGTTTCCTTTAACGCTCTCGATCAGAGACTCACCGTATCAGGGATCTTCCTGTGTTCTCAGAGGAGCGACTGCAAGCCAACAGCAACAACAAAAACAACAACAATCCTTTAAAATTAACACAATAAAACTCTGTCTTTCTCAGCAGCCTCGGTTCAGTGTGTGTGTTCAGAAGAAAGCTGAAGAGAAAATAATTTCCATCCCCACTTCACATACCGCAGCTCTGAAGAACGAGGAAATAGCCTGAGGACTGACTGACGAAACCACGAAAAAAACGCGGCGGTTAAACAGAACTCACACTTTCTCAGACCAGGCGCTGGACAACAGCCGTAAGTGTGAGCTCTTGCACAAATACCTTTAAAAACAATTAACTTTATACATAATTTACTCTACATACAACTAGGAGTACTCATTTTTATTTAGTTTATTCATAGCTTTCTGTTTTTTAATTCAATATTCATAAGATATAATAATAATAATAATAATAATAATAATAATAATAATAATAATAATACCATAAAGGGCATTTAGTTTTAATACATTTACTTATTGCTTACTATTTTTTAATATGTTTTTTTATTTTATTTTTACAGCCGTATTACTTATATATATATAAGTTCTATAGCTGCCCCATTTTTATTTATACGTTTTTCCTGCTTATTATTTAACTCACAATTGTGCTCAAGATTATTATGTTATTACACAAATTAATTGAAGAGGCATTTATTTATTTATTTATTTATTTATTTATTTATTACATATATGACATAAGGTCAATGTCTAGTTTTAATTACTTTATGCTTTAGCTTACTATTTATATTCATTTAATATTGTTTATTTTAAGTGCATTTATTTCATTTGCTCTAACAAGGTTCTCACAATTATGTTACATTAATATTACACAAAATCTAACATGTATATACTTAATTATATTGGACTTAAGAACATGTGTCTAGATTTATTAAACTAAACGTGTGGCCGGTTTGTTTCCGTTTAATTACAGCTTCCCATTTCTGCAGAATAAAAATGTACGCAATTCTAGTCCACATTGCACATTTTAAACTCACTTCCTTTTCTCTCTCACTGCAAATTCCACATTTACTCTCGTATAAAGATCTTCGTGATACTGAAGTGTGAGGCATTAACGTAAATAAGCGGGTTTGATAAGTGCGCCTTCGTCTTAACGTGACAAAGAGACGAGTGAAGAAACCTCAGACCGGGAGCGTAAAAAAAACAGCGAGGTTCATTTTCATTCAAAACTATTAAGAAACACCTTTTAAAGTCAATCGTTTACTTACATTAGAAGCTCATATATATAGCCAATTCACATTTTTAACAACTTTTCACATTTATAACACTGTTATAAAGCTCTACGCATACATTCCACAACTGCACTTTATTAAGAATAAATATATATGTCAGCTAAAAGAGCAGGAACAGAGTTAACATCATGCAGCCTTTCATTAATTATACATCATTAATTCAAACCGAAAAAGATTGGATTTGGATTTGGAAAACATTTTTTTTTTCTTTGGACCTGGAAACGTTTACACGTAAAGAGAATCGATTGTGTTTTTTGTTAAGATTTTACTATACTAAGATTTTTACTATATTTATACTTATATTTGCAATGATTTATGATTTTATCTTCTGTATTCTTCCTGTATTTTGTAAATGCTTCAGTTTAAAAAAAAATCATTTTAAAGCTTAGTAGCTTAGTAGCTTTTAAAGAAAAATATATCAGATGGATATTGATATCAGCTGATACTCGAGGTCTCGGGATCTGTATCGGAAAAGAAAAAGTGCCATCTCTAAAATATACATAAAGTGCTTTTCGCTGTACTGTGTGCAGATAGGCGCAGTGTTTATGGACACTTGTGATTGTATCCCACTGTATATGAGATAAATTCACTTTCACTCCCTTCACTTTCCTCCAGAACTATGAGGTACACGTTCAAACCGGATGACTGCATGGTCATCACTATCCCCCTCGGCAGCATCAGGGACGCCAGAGAGGGGCAGCTCATGCCCGACAAATTCACCTGCAGGTTCAAGGACACCTACAAAGTGTTTCAGCGGGGTCACCCCAAAGCACTCGGGGTAGGAGGACTCACAACACGATTAGAAACGTGTATCGATTCTCCTTTTCAGTTTAACGATTCGACCAAAGTCACGTAGAAGTGAATCAGAACGTAATCTACGCACAGACACACAGCTGAAGTTCTCCAGACTGAGTTGCAACCATAGTGAGGAGAAATAGAGAGATTTGTGTGAGTGCTAAAATCCCAGAACACACACTAGTGATGAAGAAAATAGCTCGTGTGAAATAGGCGTTTGTGTCAAAGTCAAAGTCAAAGTGGAGTTTAGTGTCATTTCAGCCATATACAAGTACATAGTGAAAGGAAACAACGTGTGCGATGTTTGTTAAGTGGTGAGTTCAGATTTCTAATTAACTCCTCGAAGAGTCAAAATGAAACTCAATCTTGTCACACATACGTCGAGTGCCCGATATAACGCAGGTTAAAGGCGTGGAGATGTGTCGAAAAACTGTACATAATACATAATCTACATAATGATCATAAATAGTGTGTGTTCTGTATATAGGGTACATGTGAATTACTTTTTTTTTCACTGTGTCCATCTAAAACCTGGGATCAGGTGTGAACGTGCAGCAAATACCGACTCTAAAAAATGAAATACGGTCCATTGTGTACCTTAAATCACCTTTAAAGGTACACTCGATCCACATTTCCAGGTGAAGGATGCACATTAAAGGTACAGATAGATAAGGGTGGCACTCCAGAGGCAAGGAAATGCATCTATTAAAACAACGCGAGTAAAATCATGTCACCATTTTGTCTTTTGAAGCCTTTTAATCATGTTGAGATACTGAGGCACAATCTTGTCAAACAGACAGTTTAATAAATGGTCGAATTTTTGTTTTTGTTGTTCATTTAGAGGAAATGATCTTCTGCAAATTTAATACATGCTCTCAGGACATATTCATTTGCCCACGCAGTCACTGTTAAACTTTAAGTTTTATTAAATCACCTTGCACATGCTAAGGGAATTCATTCGCATTGACTCCGCCCTCTCTCGCATCAGATCGCGTATTCACGAAGGCAAACACGCAAAACCCGACAACGCATCCTACTTTTGTTCATGCGAAAGACACTGTACGCTCCGTTACTAACGCTGCTTGCATGTTTTATAAATACTTATCATATTTAAGCCTGTGTTTAAGCACAGGTCTGTATATTATCATTATATAAGGTGTGTCTTCTCTACAGTTGTATACTTGTTTATCTGTATATATTTCATACCTATGTCCTTATCTTACATGACTTTCATAAAACATCATATGTGCTGTAATGAGCACTGCTACAATTGTGTTTGTTCATTATCTTGTGTGTAAGGCGGCTCAGATCATCACTGCAGTGTTTATCCTGTGTTTGGGAGGAATCATCATCAGCTGGCTTGGTGGAGTTCCTGTGATTATTACTGATATTACTCCTATCTACATTGTTCCCAGCATCCTGGTGAGACAGTGGCGTTTACAATAAAGAACCTCGTTCACTTCTTTCACTCTGATTCTACTTGTTAACAAAAAATATACAGTATATATGAACAACTTAATGATATCAGGCTGAACAATAACATTAATTGTGTTTATACCCAGTTCTTCAACGCTTTTTTTCCATTTATTTGAATTATCGCTTTATAGAGCAGAAGGAAATGTGGAAGGAAATGTTAAACTATCCGAATCACTTTATTAGCCAACGTGTTGTCTCACGTACGATAATCAGATCATTTTTTTTTCTTTCCAGTATATATTGTGCGGCAGTCTGGCGATTGCCGCTGGACACACTCCATTAATGCCCATGGTGCGTACTCCATGTACTCCAAACTCCACTCTCTATACTGTCTAATGATTTGGTTACGGATTTGATCGAAAGCTTGTTGTTTCTTTAAGCTCCGATCATCAGTCGGTTTGCGTGGAAATCGATAAATGTCGTATTTGTCTTTGAAAACAGATGAAGGCGTCGTTCATCTTCAACATCATTGGCCTTTGCTTAGCAGTTATCACTACTACATGGTGTGTGCACATTGCTGTATCTTATAAGGTAATTATTATTAATAATGCTGACTGACACTCACGTCCAATTACATATATAACGATCGCAGTATATGCTGAGTGCACTTGTAAAGACGATCGCTCTGAGCCTTCAGTATAACGCACAAACAGTTTCTCTCCCTTTCTCTTTTTTGCAGCTCTTTCTAGAGCTTGTTTTAAAGTAGTGTTTGTGTGACATGATCATTAATGTCGCATGGCCAGTTCTGTCGTCAGCACACTGCAACAAAGAGGAACTTCTGATTTATATCATTTATTTGTATCTTTCCTTCCCTCCCAGTTTCAGCCATCCTCTATGCAGACAAAAAATGTGCATGTAGGCCTGAGCGTGGTGATCGCACTGTTGAACGCGTTTGAGTTCCTCCTCTCTGCGATCCTGATCCACTGGGAGAGTAAAGCCGTGTGCCGAGCTCATTTCAACAGCCTGGTAATGTACAGAAATCATTTACTTTCATTTAAAACACACACAGACCTTATTTACGATTCTACAAAAACTAGACACCAGGAACAGAAATACAGGAAGTATTAAAAAAAAACACTTTACTACAGAGCTTTTACAACAGTTTCTCTTTTAGTAAGATTAAAAACCCTAAATTATCCAAAGAACCCTCGGAGAACCCCTATTTCTAATAATGTACCAAGTACCAAGAGATAAACGCTAAACTCCTGAGGAAGCTACACTCCTAGAAAAACAAAAAGGTTCTTCAAATGGTGAGATGTTCTTAGCTTTTTACATTTTTAGAGAATATTATTCAAGTATTTAGTTAATTATTTTATTGTTTAATTACTTAATTATCCATAAAGCATAAAGACTGTTGAAAATGTAAGACAAGAACACAGGAAATAAGTATATGTTAGAAAATAAAACATTAGGTACACATCACATGTGAATATAGTGCAAAAAAAAAGAAGGAAAGAAAGTGCTTAGCAAAGGTGCAGCAAAATCAGATAAAATCAGATAGGACCACAGATTAAAGCATGATTTTCCTGCGTACTGATAAAGTGCTTAGTGTAGATGAAACAGAAAGCGTCAGACCGAGGAATGCTCATATAAACATGTCATAAAATATCCTCATACTGAGATATTCTCATTTATATTACTAATATTACACAAAGCATGCAGAGATATTCAACTATTATATACAGTTTTACCAGAGTATTGTACAACAGTGCTACATTACTGTAGAATTATGGACTGAGAAGGACATGTAGTGCTCTTTTCAGACACATTAGTCCAAAATAATGTCTCTTAAAAGACAGCTTTATCTATACGTGTCTATTATTCATGAAAATCCTCCTGTCCTGCTTTTCTCTTTAGCCCATGATCACACTAAAGCAGGACGTGTGAGCTGTGATGGACTGAAACTGGAATAAGGCACATGTTTAGTGACCTTTGACCTCAGATAAGTCGCGTCTTTGTTCCGTCTCTTGAAGAACTCATTGTTTATTCGCATCCGGGTTTCATCGAATGAGTGTAACGAGGCTTTTGCACTTACTTTTACTTGTTTCTTTGAGGAGCTGCTTGTTAATAGGCTGTTGTGTTGTGTGATTTTGCAGGTTTAACATTTTGTTAAGTAAAAATGTAAAGTAAAATATTGTATATATGAATTCAAGTATGAAGAAAATGATAAAGAAAGACCATTTTAATTATAAACATTATAGATGACTCCTTTACATCTTATGTAATTTACAAATTGTTTTTTTCTTATCTTTTTTATTATAAAAATGATATTTTCATTCTTGTTGTTTTGTATGGCACTGAGTATTAAACAGTATGTTGAATACATGACAGGTGTGTGTGTGTGTGTGTGTGTGTGTGTGAGTGTGTGTGTGTGTGTGTGTGTGTGAGTGTGAGAGTGTGTGAGTGGGACGAAGAGGTGTGAAAGTGTCTGTGCAGACCAGCTCAACATTTCCGGCATGTTTTTTCAGTGAGATGGTGTCCAGAGAGAGACAGAGAGAGAGCACAGAGAGGAATATTTGAATTATTTTAATCTCTTTATATGGATTTAACATAGAAGAAATGTGTAGCAATAAACAACAAAACATTTGTGCTTACATGTGTTTCCCTATCGACATTATTACTGTGTATTAATATCATTATTGCATGTTAGATTCGAAAGGATCAGATCATTCAAGTGTTAACTGACTGCTGCATGAAAATAACACTTACTTCAGCCTATGTGTGAAGCCGCACCACTGTGCGCGCGCGCGCGTGTGTGTGTGTGTGTGTGTGTGTGTGTGTGTGTGTTGCACTAGTTTGTGGTCAGTTAAGGGAAAAGAATTGTTGCAGCAGTTGTATTACTGCAGGTTTTAAAAGAGGCCTATAGTAACAAATGCTTTCTGCTTTAACAGAAACAAAAGGAAAAAAAGAAAAACACTGAGAGCAGTTCTCTACACTCATCAACTGTTGCGAAATTTTATTTTTGGAGCCGTGCAGCCGCCAAGCACATTTCTCAGAAACGTTAAAAAAAAAAAAAAAGTATTTCTCCAAGAAAAAGAAGTCTCAGCAGCCTGAGTGATTAGATGTGTTTGATGTGATGGCTTTTCTGTACAGGTCACCAGTACAAATATTAAATTTGAACTGTCACAAATTACAAACTGCCAGCTGAAATTTTTGTCAAGTTTAATAACAGGGGTGCAATTTTGTTTTGAAATGTTTTGGGACTGGGTCAAAAAAAAAAAAAAAAAAGCCTAACTAACCAAATTTGAAAGTGCACTGAAAGCATTTATGAAATGTTTGCAGTTTATGTGCATCTCATGGAAATTATAAGCTTCCTATTTAAACAGTGTTTAAATCTACAGCACCATTTAAAAATAAATAAATAAAACCTGTTCACTGAAACCAGGTCCACTGTGACCCTGGCCAAGCTAAAGCTGTAGCCGAAGGTGAGTTAATGGAGTTTTTCATGTTCTCCCAGTGTCTGTTGTTCCTCCAGGTTCTCCAGCTTCCTCCAACCTCTAAGGGCAGTACAATCACATCCACTGTGTCATCATATTTATATATTTATATATGCATATGTCACAATATCATGATTTTATCATTTCAGGAATTAGTTCATGATATACAGATACAGTACTGTGCAAACATCTTAGGCACAGGTAAAGAAATGCAAGCAAAGATGATGTTTTCAAAAATGATGAAATTAAATGTTTTCTATATTTAAAAGTGCTAAACAGAACTAAACTAAATAAAGTCATAGGCGTGAAAACCCTTTGTCTTTATAAAAGCACGACGTACACATAGCAGCACATCGGCTCATAGGTTTTTCTAAGAATCTTGGAGAATCTGCCACAATCAGCTAATCTGACTAATTTGACATGCAAACATCTTTCTGTAGCATTTAATCTTGTAAAAGTGATGCAGTAATGCAAGGTCATAAAATAAAACAAATTTCAAAGACAAATTTAGTATTTAAAAAAAATGAGGGTGCGTAACACTTTTGCACAGTTCTAGTACAGCATATTGTTAAAAAGCTGTGAGCTATTATATTAAAAACTCATAAAAGGTTGTGGGGATAAAATCAGGTAAATAAAAATGTGATGAGGACACAACACAGGTTACACAGGTACTTTCTGAACAGTAGTGTAGGCAACCAGCCATTAATGGATATACGGTATATTTATAAGGTGAAGGCGAAGTGACAAAAAAATTATATAAAACTCTCGGGAATATCAACATTTTCCTCAGATGTGTTGGTATTTTACTTAGAAAAAGCTTAGGATTTTGACTAAAATTACACTTTACATCAACCGCTAACTGAATGATCATGGGGCGCCGCCATATTGAGAAACATCACCATGATAACGGAGCTAACAGGAAATGTTTAAGTGAAAACCATAAAAGAGGGGTGTTTAT
>CM074966.1:1034804-1062794 GCA_037577455.1 Pangasius macronema | reverse complement strand
TGTGTGTGTGTGTGTTTTGCGAATCCCTTTAAAGGTTTCATAGACCTAGCATAATGGCTAATTCTGAAGAGAAACCTCTCATTTTTATTTCAGAAAGTTTGAAAACTACATTCACCTGTTCATCCTTTTACATTATGAACTACATTTTTTGTGTTATTTGATAATAATTATTAAAAAAGTCATAATGTCATAAGTAGTAGGGTAATTTAGTGCATTAGTTTTGACGGCTTGTTTCCAATAGCAACAAGCTAATCGCTAAGTGAAAAGTATCGCGTGCTGGCTAGGATTTGTTCTAGAATTTACTACGTAGTGTGCAAGTACAAGTAAGAATAACACCCTAGAGGTAGATTTGAGACACAGCCCTGCCTCCTGCCACAAATGTTGTCTCTGATGGGGTTTATTAAACCCTGATCCCGCCATCCCTATTTATTATGTTTGTTTGAACATGGTTTCAGTGTCTTTACACTTTATTTTAGCACATAGGTCATGAAAGGAGCATCCATTCTATCTAGTGCACTTCCCATCCTGTAGGAAGAGATTTGGGCTCGAGCCGGAGATCCGCGTTGGTCATAGAGAGAGAGAGGTAAAGAGAGAGAAGGGGGGTTTCTGTGCTCCAGTAATGGCGGCGTCCGTGTACAAGTCCCGCACTCTGAGCAAGGACGATGGCCGTTACCGCACACATTTCCGCATGATCAACGAGCAGCAGGTGGAGGACATCACCATTGAGTTCTTCTACAAACCTCACACCATCACCCTGCTGACCTGCACCGTGCTCAGCCTCATGTACTTCGCCTTTACGAGGTGAGCGTCTAAAAGCCTTCACACAGGAAGGATGCTACATCTAAATAAAATGGCTGCTATAGCCTGCAACACCAGCGTCCGTTATTTATTTATTTTTTGGAATTTAAATTTTTTTAAAAAAAGTGACCGTTATGTATGTATATATATTTTTGAACCGCGTGCTTGAGTTCTGTGCACGCGCGGATACAGGAAAACGTTCTTGGCATCTGTGGCGCAGACTAGCGCGTGCTATGCGATGGTGTACATCCGGGTATTCTGTGCGTTATTGTAACTTCCGTATTGTTGTAAATTTAAAATTTGGACGCTGTGTGTACATACTTCTGTACTGCACTCTACTCCACATAATAAACAAACAAACAAATAAATAAATAGTGTGTCTACATACATACATACATACATACATACATATATATATATATATATATATATATATATATATATATATATATTAGTGTAGTATACAGTTGGGCGGGGCTTATCATAATTAGCCAATAGTATGGCGAATAGGCAGTCACGTGACCACCTGTCAGCCCCATTCTTCTGTGCTCCATCAGAGAATTACCTCAGGTGGCTTCTTCTTTTTTTTTTCCAGGATTTTCACAATTGCTGTGACTCACAGTATTAACACTCGACACTAATGCAGTGATGTGACAGAAAAAAAAACATTTAAAGCAGCCAAAAACAACAACAAACCCTTAATCACTTCATTAATTTCTGAGTACAATGTAAAATGGCCCAATTAGCATAAGCAGCTAGCAAGTCTCAGGTTTTGTATCGAATAAACGAGGCATAGATGGAAAATATTAATATAAAATATATTAATTTGCTAATATCTATCATTGCCACAACAACTAATTAAAAACTGGAAGACTAATAGAATAATTAACCCTTGTAAATAATTGTCAGTTAGCTATACTATAAATGAGCTAAGGGATAGGTATTTTAGGTATTCTGAGGTAAAACTTTGATGTTTGTATGTATAGTTGATGCCTCTGTTACCTTCTTCACCTTCTCTTCCAGCAGTTACATTGAAAATGAAATGTGACGCCAGCTAAGCTAATTTAGTTTTAATGTTTTGTGTTTTGTTTACAGATATGACGGGAATCCAGACAGTAATCTGCGTGTAGGTCTTATAGTGATCATCTTCTTTTTCTCAGTCATCAGTGTCCTTGCCTTCCCAAACGGTAAGAACCTTCCACTGTGGAAACATCTAGTTAATGCGCTAAATAGGCATTTCTAAAGTTTGTAACAGTGATCCCTGCTTTCTTCCTTCACAGGTCCGTTCACAAGGCCACACCCAGCAATATGGAGAATAGTGTTTGGTAAGCAGCCTTGCTTTATTACTCCCTCCTGGCTGGCTCGCCCTTGTTTTTTTTTTGTTTTTTTGTAAGTATGTATTGAAATGTGACCTGATCACGTGGTGATGTTAGTGTACATCCTCCAGACTATACTCTTAATATCAGTTCTCAAACATGAGCATGAGCCATGGATCTCCTAGATGTAGTTGTGTATAGTTAGTTTGCTCCAGTGCAAAATAACTGACTTTAATGGACAAACTAAAGCTGGTCTTCTGATTGGCTAACAGGTTTAAGTGTGCTCTACTTCCTGTTCCTGGTCTTCATCATCTTCCTGAACTGGGAGCAGGTGAAGGGGCTCATGTACTGGCTGGACCCAAACCTGCGCTACGCCAAGCGGGAAGCCGACATCATGGTATTGTATACGCGTCGCTGTGTGTTTTGATCTATTCAGGCTCGAGCCTGTTGAGTAATTTCATATTTTAAATATTGTTTTCATATTATTTTGCAAAAAAGAAAATTTAAAAATGACATGTTTATTTAGATATCATGATACCTTTATGTAATATGTATTTGCTTGTGTCTCATTTCTCACTTTTATCCTTCCTGGCTGGCTCGCCTTTTTTTCAGGAGTATGCCGTGAACTGTCATGTGATCACATGGGAGCGAATACTGAGTCATTTCGACATCTTCGCGTTCAGCCATTTCTGGGGTTGGGGCATGAAGGCCCTGCTGATCCGCAGCTACGGTCTCTGCTGGACCATCAGCATCACGTGGGAGCTCACGGAGGTACAGCGCCCCCTAGAGCCCTGAATGACTCTGATTCTCGCGGTGCGCTCTGTGGCGTGATGCATCCGAAAATGTTCTCTTTAGCTCATCTGCAGACTGAGAGCTCCTCTTTAGAAAGACTTAAGCTGATATGAAACCAAAGAAAGGACCACGTGTTTAATTTTTATAGCTTTTATCAATGCTTTATCAGTCGTTAAACTGGTTCAAATAATTATTAATCTCGTGTCCCATGTTAAAGGTTAAATGTAGCAGGCCGTAACATATCATAAATCTTCTGTAATGTTTTTCTCTGACCTACATTTCAAACAGTGGATTTTTTGTTTGCTTTAAAGAGGCTTTTCTAAAAATCCTTTGTACTACTTTTGTGAAAATGTTGCGAAAGTAAGAGGGCACAGCAGCGCCTTGCCATTCCACAAGGATTCCCCCTCTCGACTTTTATAAAGTTTGATTACTTTAAGCTTTAGCAAGCTATGGCATGACTTTATTTACAGCCAAAAACATGGAAATGGGCCCCAAACCGGATTAAAACTCGCCCACTCAACACATTTCTGCCTTTGTGTCGCACTTATGCTCAGTTTTGTGAGGAGAAATCAATGAGTGTGTTTAAAAACAGTACTGAAATACAGGAAATGTGTGTTTCTCTTTTCCGCAGCTCTTCTTCATGCACCTCCTGCCCAACTTCGCGGAGTGCTGGTGGGATCAGGTGATCCTGGACATCCTGCTCTGTAACGGCGGAGGGATCTGGCTCGGCATGACCGTGTGCCGCTTCCTGGAGATGCGCACCTACCACTGGGCCAGCATCAAGTGCGTTCACGCCTCACTTCTGTAAAACGTTCTGTCGAAACATAAATACTCTACAAGCGTGCCTGAAGTGTACGTTAAGACGTCGTTTCTTTTTATCATTATTGTAAGAAGTGATTAGCGATGCATGAATGGATGCAGGCTAACAGTAATCCAGAGTGAAGTGAGATGTTTCAGCGCTACGGTCGTTCCAGACGCGACATTTGAATTCACATCGACTTGCAAAGTGTCTCGCTGCCTTTACAGAGCTCAGGATCAGCCAGACAGTTTGCATGTCTGGTCATGTGACCTTCCAGTCAGTACAGATCCATGACGCGTTACTTTACTTTAACGCTGCGGATGAGACGTCACAGGGACGGTTTTTAAAGATGTGATTCATAAAGACTTTTGAAGAAAACGTGTATATATATTACAGAGAATGCTTTCTTTAAAAAATACTAAGCTTTAAAATGTTTATTATTTAACTGAAAGTATAAAGTGTAGTGTAAATATAATAGTCAGAAGACAAAAAGGGTCAAGGCTCTTTTATAAATAAACATTTCCAAAAAAGAAATTACTTTCCCAAATCCAGTTCCAGTCCTGTCTAGTTCCAACGTATACGAGTTATATAGAGGAATAACCGTAAAAACCCGCATGACTAGACTTTAATCGTGTGTGTGTGTGTGTGTGTGTGTTTTGTAGGGACATACACACCACCACGGGGAAGATCAAGCGCGCTGTGCTGCAGTTCACTCCGGCCAGTTGGACCTACGTGCACTGGTTCGACCCCAAATCCTCGTTCCAGAGAGTAACTGGAGTTTACCTGTTCATGATCATCTGGCAGGTGAGACTCAGGAGTGTGTTAAACGACACCTTCCTACAATCCCACACATACCGTGGCGCTTAAAGGGGCAATGACGTTTGTGGGTTTTTTTTTTTTTTTTGTACAAAGCAGCGACAAACTCATTAATCACTCAGTGGCTGGTGAAATGAAGAGCGCAGTAATTTTATCAGAAATGTCCCACGATATGATGTTAGCTTACTAGATTAGACTTTTTTTTGACTCGGACATCTTCTGAAGGAAAAAAACAGTGCTGTATCAGAGTGAAATTACGAGTGGATAAGAAACTCATGATGACGCTTTGTGTTTTGTTTTGTTTTGTTTTTTTGTTTGTTTTTACATTAAAACTCGTTGAGTTTATTTTTAGGTGTTAAGCGTAGAACAGGATTCATCCATTCAAGTCTGCCGAGGTTTTTAAAAATAAAATAACATCAGTCTGAGTCTTACTTTCAGGGGATAAAGCGGTGGCTGTCTCACTCTCTCGCTGTGTATTTGCTCTCGCTGTGTATTTGCTCTGGGATTCTTTAGTAGTAATTACACAGCTGGGATGCGAGCGAGGGAGCAGCTGTGTGTGTGTGTGTGTGTGTGTGTGTGTGTGTGTGTGTGTGTTGTCTCCTGAGAAGCTGATTAGATTAGATGGTAATGAAGCCCCCAGGCACCTCGCCCTCCTCTCGCCCTCAGCTGCTCGTTCAGCACATGAGCGAATCCGATGAGAGAAGTTACATGATGCAGTAGAACGTTAGTCATTTCTCCTAATGGGGAAAATGTGTTATATTTATTGTTATGTTATGTTATCACCTGATGATGATGATGATGATGATGATGATGATGATGATGTCACTGCAGGAAGTTAAGTTTAAGTTTTTAAATGTTCGTGTTAGTTTTGTCCAATAAACAAAAAATTGATGGGAAGCAGAAGTTCTTTCGGGTTTGTCTTAATTTTAAAGTGTCCATTTGAAAATATTATTTTGATATGGTGTGTGTGTACTCTGTGTGTGTGTGTGTGTGTGTGTGTGTGTGTGTGTGTGTGTACACTCTATACTGTGTGTGTAGTGAGGTGTGTGTGTGTGTGTGTGTGTGTACACTATTTATACTGCATGTCTGTGTGTAGTGATGTGTGTTTGTGTAGTGTGGTGTGTAGTGATGTTTGTGTATTGAGGTGTGTGTATATACACTCTTTTTATACTGTGTGTGGTCATGTGTTTGTGTAGTGAGGTGTGTGGTGATGTGGGTGTGTGTGTTTGTGTAGTGAGGTGTGTGTATGTACACTCTTTATAGTGTGTGTGGTGATGTGTGTGTGGTGATGTGTGTGTGTGTGTGTAGTGAGGTGTGGTGATGTGTGTGTGCGTGCATGCTGTGTGTTCTGTGTGTGATTTCACAGTCAGTGTTTCTCTCCTCTGTGTCGTCGTCAGTTGACGGAGCTGAACACCTTCTTCCTGAAGCACATCTTCGTTTTCCCAGCATGCCACGCTCTGAGCTGGGGTCGCATCCTCTTCATCGGCGTCATCACCGCCCCCACCGTGAGGTGAGCGTTTACTGCCTTTATACTTTCCTTTGGAAATTGTTGTTGTTGTTGTTGCTTACATAAACAAACAGTTCATTCAATATCTCTCTCTGCGTTTCGTAGGCAGTACTACGCCTATCTCACGGATACGCAGTGTAAACGAGTCGGGACGCAGTGCTGGGTGTTTGGGTGCGTCGAACACACACACACACACACACACACACACACAGTACGCTTTATACCTTTTTATCAGTTATATCAAGCTGAAATACTTGTTTCTGTGTCATTCATCTTTTCATGTTTTCCTTCCCACTGGCCCTCGACTGATAGTAAACATATAAGAAACATAGTGTGATTGTGTGTGTGTGTGTGTGTGTGTGTGTGTGTCTGTGTGAGTGTGAGATTACCAGTTAACACTGTGGCTTGTGGTTGGGTGGGTGCAGAGCGTAGCTGTGAGCTGCAGTAGATGTAAACTGATGGAGGTTGCTCTCCGCTTCTGTAGCCTCAGCGGTTTAGTGCTCATGGAAACAGCAGCATGAAGCACAAGCCCTGGATGTCTCTGAGCGTTTCAGGCTCACACACGGTTACGCAGATGAAGAGTGTTGATGCTTCGCTTGGTGCGAGGTCGAGTCATAAAGTTATGTCGGTATTAGGAACTATTTAGAAATTTTTAAACAAATGACGGTATACTGTATTTGGATGCAGTTTTGCAAAAGAAAAAAAAGACAGAAGACCGAAGTTGGCACTGTGTTAGTGCTGTGGGTGCAAGCCTGGTTTCCCTGGCTCATTCTGACGTGTCGTCATGCAAAGTTTTCACTGAGCCGCCAAGTGAACCCGCCTACAGGGGCTATTTTACCCACCATCTCACTCACTGAATGACCTGTTGATTGACTCACTGACCAGCTGACTCACTGACTGACTTTCTGACAGGCTGACTCATCAACTGACTCTCTGGATGAATGGTTAACTGTCAAACTGACTCACTGACTGACTAACTGACAGGCTGACTCACTGACTGACTCTCTGACTGAATGATTAACTGTCACACTGACTCAGTGACAGGCTGACTCACTGACTGATTTACCGACAGGCTGACTCACCGACTGATTTACTGACAGGCTGACTCACTGACAAACTGATTCACAGACCGAATCTCTGACTGAATGATTAACTGTCAGACTGACTCACTGACTGACTTACTGACCAACTAATTCACTGACTGACTCACTGACTCGCCAACTGACTCACTGACAGTCTGACTCACCAACTGACTCCCTGACAGGCTGACTCGCTGACACATTGGCTGACCACCTGACTAAATGACTTGCTGACTGACCCAGCGACCGAATCACTCACCAAGTGACCTATTGACTGACTGACCAATCAAAAGCCTGACTGACAAACTGACTCACTGATCCACTGACTCTCTGACCAACTGACTCACTCACTCATTTACTCACCGAGTGACTGATTCCCTGATTACAATTCACTGACCATCTGTCCAGCTCACTCACCGACTGACTGATTCACTAAATGACTCACCGACTCACTGACTTGCTCACTGATTGACTCTTTGACTGACTCGCTAACGGTGGTTTTACAAACAGTACCGCTCATCATCTGTGGTCAGTCTTACACTCGGTTTTGCTTTATCTTAGAACAAACGGCAATATAAAATTGTGCAACTTTTCAACACAGATTATAATCTGAATGGATGGATGGGTGGATGCTGTCTACCTAGGTCCTTTCTAATAGAATGTGGGGAAGATGATGATGATGATGATGATGATGATGATGATGAAGTGGTGTCTGATGATGCTGAATATCGTGATATAATGTATAATCGACCATTGGCTCACATCTAGCCAGAAGACCATAGTCCCAATTCCTGTTACATTTTTCTTTTCTATAATTATTCAATATATATATTTATTTATTTTTAATTATTTGTTTTGTTTGTCCTTCCTTCAGAGCCATCGCTTTCCTCGAGGCTTTAGCGTGTGTTAAATTTGGACAGGACCTGTTCTCCAAGACGCAGATCCTCTACGTCATTCTGTGGCTCCTGTGTGTGGTGAGAGAAAATTTCATTTTTCCGTGTCTTCGGAACAATAATATTTGCCCGGATCGTCACGTCTACAGAATACACACGAGCTCAGAAACGCTTCCATGTGTGCAGGCCTTCATCACGTTCCTGTGCCTGTACGGGATGGTGTGGTATGCCGAAACGTACGGGCCCAGAGAGAAGGTCAGTCCGCTTCGACAGGACCGCAAAGCATCACTTCCTGTTTGGAAATTCAGCACAGTGTAGCATTCATGTGTGTGTGGTCCACAAAGATGAGCTCATTCCAGGAGAATCAGAATGTGAAAATTGACACTGCAGATATTTTTATGAATTTTTCGGGGGGATTGTGAAGCCCCAGTACACACTTACACACGCAGAAACTGAAGCCACAGACATGCTGTAGCTTTAAGGACTGCTGTGTGACGTGTTAATGTTTTGCGCTGGTTTTTCTTGTAGAGTTTGTCGGAGTGCGAGGACAGCGTTTCCACCGAGACCGGAGACAACGTGTGTTTGAAAGGTAAGAGAGAGAGATACCCAAGGCAGAGTGTGTAAAAACATCCTAAATCTACAAAAGCAATTCTGATGATACCCTCAGTGGTGATCTCACAAAAGTGTATTATGGACAGTTGACTCAGTGACTGATTCACTCACTGACTGACTCACAGTCTGAGAAACTCACAGAGTGACGCACTCATTTACGGACTGATTCACTCATTAACTGATTCACTCACTGACTGAAATTACTGATTCACTGACTGAGTCACTGAGAGACTCACTCACTCACTCAGTGAGTCATTAACCTGTTCCCTCACTGACTGACATTACTCATTCACGGCCTGAATGAATCTCTGAATGACTCACTCACTGACTGATTCTTTTATTGATTCACTCACTAACTGACTCTCTTAATGACTGAGTCATTGACTGATTGACTCACTGACTAACCAACTCATTCACTGACTCAGAGACTAACACTGAGTGACTCACTCATTCACAGACTGACTCACTTACTGACTCGCTGACTGACTGAGGCATTGACTGACCCACTCACTGACTGACTGATTCACTCACTGATGTTTGACTCACTTACTGACTCACTGACTGACTGAATCATTGACTGACCCACTCAATTACTGACTGATTCATTCACTGATGTTTGACTCACTGACGTTTGACTCACTGACTGATTCACTCACTGATTAATATTCACCGTATCTCTGGTTTGACGTCGCAGAAACAAACGATTTTTCCGTAAAGTGGATTGAATTTGTTCTTAATCTGATCATTAGGGTCGGATTCGGCGGCGCGTCCCACCACCAGGAGGAGAGCGAAAGGTTCCGGAAACAACAAACCCATCAACGGAGTGGAGAAATAAAGAACGTCTCCACACACTCGCTCCTGCAGGAACCGAGGAAGGATGAAGGGAGAGAAGTCAACCTTTTGCACAAACAGGGCTCCAGACGTTGGAGGGGATATCGGGATGAGACGGCCGTGTCTTTGGTCCCGGGTTTGGTCAGTGTTCAGCCACTAGGTGGCGCTACAGACGTGAAGAGGTGAAAACAGCACTGAGGTTCATGTTCACTGGAGAAACTCTTTTTTTTCTCTCTCTCTCTTTTTTTTTTTTTTTTTTTTTTTTTTCCTTTCACTGCAGTATTGTGTCTGTGTTTCCGGTGTCGACGATAGCAACAGACACGCGTAGGTGTGGCGTGTGCCGATATATATTCGCATTTCCATACGATCACGATTAAAAACTAACAACTTCTCACCGTTTACGCTAATATCACACACAGCAACACACGTCCAAACATCATTAACTCCAAAACTTTATTAGTATAATCCATATTCACATCCAGCGTTCCAGGACAATCTTTAAATATTAATATAAGGAGGCGGGGCCTAGGAGAAAGGGCGGGGCTATACGAAATTTGCCCAGCCTCATAACATTCCATGTAGGTAAAGTTTCGTGCGTGTTTATAGATGACAGGAAGTCGCAGTGTGTCCTGAACTACAACTGATGTGGGGTAAAGGTAGACGTCTGTTACTGTTTTTTTTAGGTATAACCTTAAAAAAAATTTCAGCTAATGATGTAAGTTTGGCATCGATGCGTTACGCTAAAAATATTTTTGCATCAGATTTGTTCCCTGTCCTCACGCCGCCTTATGGATGAGACGGATTATTGTCTACACTTTTAACCTTCTTCATAAAGAAACAGAAATATTGTGACATGATATTAATAATAATAGTATTGAAATATTAAATATCAGGGTTATATCGTATATCTGATTATCGGCACATGCCTAGAGAAGAGCACACGGTTTAAAGCACTTTGTTTTAGCATCGACTGATTGGGCCAGTTTGGTTCTACTTTTGTTTGATGATGATGATGATGACGAGGATGATGATGATGATGATGATGATGACAAGGATGATGATGATGATGATGATGATGAGGATGATGAAGATCGCTGCTAACTTGTATACATTACCTCCAGACCACCGAAGCCAGTATCCACATTTCTGTTCATTCTTGAAGCCTCTAACACACAGATGTGCCTGCATGAGTGTTTGTTTGTGTGTGTGTGTGTGTGTGTTTCATAACTGACATCTAACCTTATAATACTCCATTTTATATACATATATATATATATATCTCCAGTGTGTATATTGTTGTTAACGAGGCATTGACGATGTTTGTGATTTCAGAGTGTTTAGGAGATTGTTCCTACTTCATTCGGATTTTCATTTCTTTTTGCACGCGACGTCCCCGGAGACGATCTTCCCGCCGCGGTCCGAATCCGTCACGAGTTTACGCACTACGCCAAACGTGCCATTATACATGTAGTAATATACATCGACACACAGCGCGTCGATTTCATTAACACTAAATTATCCTCGTCCCCCACGTGCCACGTTCAGACCGATCATTATTTTTTAGAACAAATTTTCTAATTTCTAGTAATTTATATTATTGTAAATTGTGATGTGGTTATTCAGTTATAATGATATGAACATTTAATATCAGCACACACACACACACACACACACTTGCCTTTTCCATTTTTTTTTTTTTTTAAGAACACGCCTAATTTGTCCAAAAATGTTTACAGATGTAGGAATGTGCTGATATTAAAACTCCATATCATGATACGATAAATATTATTATGAGAGGACACTGAATTATTCGAGTGTAACGGACGTGATCTTGCCTTCGGATTTCTCCAATTTAAAATAATATTACTGTATTTTTGAACCGAGTTATGAGAAGACACACAGACACAGAGTGAATCATATCATTTGATTCAGCTCGCCGGTAAGAGTCGACTCTTTCGGCTCTCAAACGAATCATTCAAACCAGACGAAGTTTACGATGTTTACGATACCGCTGATTGTTCTTCTGCGTAACTGTGGCGGAAATAATTTCATAAAATACTGCTCTGTTTTCTAATGAACCAAATAACATTACTCTACAGGGAGAGTCGATTCAAAGAGCCGAATCGTTCTCCCAAAAAAAAAAAAAATAATTTCAATACAGTAATTAACGTTACCTGTCCAGCGGTGGCTATGTGGCGCTAATTAGCCAGGCAGCTTCATAGGATTCTAAAATTACACCCACGAGTCGAGTTTGATCTTCTTAAGATCTTCTGTCTGTAATCGCGGCTCGGTCTCTGGGTGGACTGATGATTACTTACCAACGATAACTGATAAATATTTACCAGTCAGTTCTTGAATTTAAGCCAGTAGGTGTACAGGTTTTTTTTTCTTCCTTTTTTTGGCTCGTTAATTTTTATTTCAGATCAGAATGCACTATTTTGACACGTTCATCCTCCGTCCTTCGCCATCATCGCCAAGCCACGCAGCACAGTCCCACTTTGACGGAGCAGAACGCTGGGGGGGGAAAAAGCTCTACACATTTCATGCACAAGCTTCCTGCACATTTCAATAATCCTAATAACTTCCTAATAACTTTTAAATGTTTGTACAGGATTTCCACACCGCTGTGTGTAATTGTGTAATGATGTAGATCTGTATGTGATTATTTGGAGAGTCACTGCGTTTCCGAATAAAACAACTTCTACCTGTGACGTGTGCCGTGTGTCGGTCTCTGCACTCACGGTCGAATGTGAATTATTTACCCAAAAATATATATATATCTGAAAATAAACTGAATAATTTGGGGGGAAAAAATCACACGTGAAACCAAATGTACCAAGTGGAAGAATATCACAAATGAAAAATGAATCATGTCAGAAAATGAACGGTGAGAAAATCACATCTGGAATTAAATCATGAGGGTTCGATGAGTGAATCAGATTTTATGCGATTCATTCAAATGAATCATTTTTCAAAGTCACAGGTCACAATAAATTATTCTCGTGGGAAAAATTATGTGTAAGAAAGTGAGTTGGTAGAAAATCGTGACTGTAATCACGTGGTGGGGGAAATCACGTGAAAATAAATGCGTCGTGTTAAAATTGTGAAAATCATGTGGAAATAAAAATGTAAAAAAAAAATTAAAATGAATAAATCATGAGGAAAAAATCACATGCAAATATAAATGAATCAGATTTTTAAAATGTGAAAATAAATGAATTATGTCGTGAAGAGAATTATGTCTTTGGGAGAAAATAACGTGAAAAATCAATTATGTGAAAATCATATAGAAAAATAAATTCATCACATTATCAAAAATCTTATAAATAAATAAATCATTTGAGGGGAAAAAAAATTCCTTTTAAATTAAAGAAATCATTTGGGGGAAAACATGAAAGTAAATGAATCGTAGGGAAATAAATCACTTGGAAATAAATTAATTGTGTAAAAATAAATGAAAATAAATAAATTGTGGGGGAAAATATGAATCATATGAATTAACTGTATGTAAATTATAATTATTCACATGTAAAGTTCATGTAGATCATCGTAGGACATTTTGTGATTTTATTTCCTTATTGCAGCTTTTGATTGACGTCTGAATCGTGGGCAGCGTTGACGGCGGATCACGTGACCCAGGCGAGTATCACGTGACGAAGGTTTGAGCTGAAAATTAATGTGTTCATAAAGGAGTCACGTTTTCGAGCTAAACTTAAATCTACTGCGAAGACGTGGCCGGTTAGCGCGCAGACCCGATTAACACTCAGCGGAATGTCAGGTGTTAATGAGCTGTAAGAACAGATATGAAAAACAGATATGATAAGGAAAAAAAAAGGAAATATGATCACAGTTATAACCAAATACGTTATTTACATTACGTTTACACCACAGCGCTGCTGAATTCTGGATTGTGATTGGTCAGAAGGTCTTGATTCATTCGTGCAGCTGCAAATCCCAGGTTTATATTAATGCTCTGGTTAAAATAATGCGTTAACATTTCTATAGTAACAGCTCATTAATGTCAATATATATATAAAAAAGTGTAATCTTTAATATAGTGATGTTTTCTGTGTGGAGAAGTGTGTTTGTGTAACATGTATGGAAGGAGTCTCCAGTGTCGGCGCCGGAGGTGAAGGTCAGAGGTAAAGCAGTAACTTTTCAGGACAGAGGAGTTTACGCTGCTTTACGGTTTGTCGCTGTGTTTATTTTTGTCGTATTAAATTTTCTTTATTAGGTGAGAGAGCTGGACAGACTAAAGCACCGCTGCATCGCTCTCTTTAGGTAGAGATGAAGCGAGGGATAATTCCCACTGCGCTCCTGTCAGCAGGTAGTCGAACGGCATTGTGGGTAATGTGAGACATCATTAATCAAAGTGAAAATAGATCGACATGTCGACTTTAAAAAGATATTTATGTTATGGGAAATTTATGTTTGTTGATCGTATGTTATTTATTGTATCGTATTGTTGTTATTATAAATATTAATATGGAGGTCTTAGTTGTTATTACACTCGTCACCACTAGAGGGCAGCAAACACGCATCATTCTGCCTGAATCATGTGACCCAGTGGCCTGCTGGGAAACATGGAGTCTCTGTAAATCTGTCCTTGCTCTCGCTCTCTCTCTCTCTCTCTCTCTCTCTCTCTCTCTCTCTTAAGACCTCCAAGGAGACGAGTAGGATGTCTGCGGCCTTCAAGTCTCCCACCAGAGGAGCCGAGGAGATCCTGGATGAGATCTACTCTGATCTGCTCGAGTGTAAAGTGTGTTTCGAAATGTTTTCATCCGATCCCAGAGCTCGAAGACCACGCAACCTGCCCTGCGGTCACGTGATCTGTCTGGGGTGCGTCTGCGCCCTGTCTCACGCCGTGCCACGCCGTCTTGAGTGCCCTTTCTGCAGGAAGCAATGCGATCAAGGTGGCACCTACGAATGCCAGGTCCTCATCGACCTTCGGGAGATGATCTGTTCGTATTTCCCGCAAAAAAAGCCCAGAGATTGGGAGGGAGATCTGGGGTCAGGGGTCATGCGTCTACAGGGCGTCTTCGGAGGATGGGGTCCGCTCATCAACCCAACCGGTGTAGCCGTGTTCGGCGCATCACGAGATGTTCTGGTGGTCCATGGAGGGCACGAGAGAGTGACCGTGTTCGGTTGTCGTGGTCAGTTCTTGCACAGTTTTGGGCGCTACGGTCACAACAGCTACGAAATCTGCCATCCTTTAGATATTGCTGTTACTCCTGGCGGCCATATTGTCGTGACGGATGCAGGAGATTGCTCAGTCAAGGTGTTCTCGTCGACAGGAAGTCCCGTGGCCACCATCTCAGACCTGTTTCAACTTCCTTGGGGTGTTGATGTGGACCTCTCGGGGAACATCCTCGTGACCGACGCTGAAGCTGGGACACTTTGGCAGATCGTCATGGACTTCGGACGTGGCGTGGTTTTGGTAAAGAAACCGATGGTGAAAGATCTAAAGACTCCACGAGCTGTCGCTTGCTGTAGAGCGTCTGGACGCATCGTAGTGGTGGAACATCTCCAGATTCGAGAACATCCCAAGGAAGACGCCACGTTGACGCGGTTGAAGATGTTCAGCAGCGATTTCGTCCTCCTCATGCAGCTGGACGCGTTCAGTTTGCACCCGCTGAAGCTGAGCGTCTCGTCCATAACCTTCAACAGAAACGGCGATTTAATCGTAGCTGATGTGCAGCAGGGATTCGTGTGGAGTTTGCGAGACGTCCATAAAGCACCAGAGTTCATTCCATTGGTTACGGAGGGACTGGTGCGTCCGGCGGGATTAGTGATGACTGACGAGGACACGCTGATCGTCCTGGATGCCGGAGATCACACCGTGAAGACGTACACGACCGACACTGAGGACTTGTACAGCGATAAAAAATAAAAATTCATAATTATGATGTCAAAATGTTGTATTTAAGCCAGATTGTTGGTTATCTCAAATAAAATTCAGCACTTTAAAATCCCCCCAAAAAATTACAATTTAATTAAAATAAGTGAAATAAGCAAGCGCATAAAAACTGGAGCTGAGTGTGTTAAAAGTATTAAAAGATCTGTTGTTTGTATTGAATTATTTATTTATTTATTTACTTATTTATATTTTATGTGGGTGTACAGCATATATAAAACCCTCTTTATACACACACACACACACACACTCACAGGCTCCTATGAAGATGCAAAAATAATCCACACAGTTCTGTGCAAAAGTTTACACACCCTCAGGAAAATGTTCTTTCTAAAACAAGGTTTAATTTAATTGTTTTTCCATATATGTATGTATATGTATAATAATAATAATAATAATAATAATAACAATGCAGTTATTACATCACACACATCTGATTAAAGTCATGACTCCCGGAAAAGTGTATCATGATGTTAAAAATATTACGATATCGATATCTTAGAGTAAAAATATCAGTTTCCCGTTATTGGTTAAGGAAGGAAGTAAGAAAGATTTATTTATAAAAGCAGATTTAAAAACAACTCACTCTGTACCGCGTGCTGTGCACTGAATCACATGAAACCAAAAATATAATAACATAAAACATATAAAACATAAAACAATAAAAATAACACGTAAAGCATTATTAACACAGAGACTTTAATTAATAATTACATTTCACATTTCATTTACATTTTACATTTCATTTTATTAAAAAAATTCAATTAAATATATTACAATATTTTATATATTCAAATAATTTGATAGAAATAATGTAATTAAAAATATATNTAATTGTATAATAATGGGTACTAATGTATTATTTGTTTTTAACCTTTAAACCTCCTTAAGAGTTAAACTTCCCGCTGCATCGCCCTAAAGCCTGGCCGAGTCCCAAATCCCTGCCTCCTCCCTGTCCAAGCGCACTCTTATACCCTATGAAATAAATGACGTAATGACGCTACGCAGTGCACTACGTGTCCAGTGCGCCGCCGTTTGGGATACGGCCCCAGATTGCTCCCAGTCTGCGATTTCCTTCGCTCAGGACGTCCTGTGTGTGTGTGTGTGTGTGTGTGTGTGTGTGTGTCAGTGCTTATTGAAGGCTATGTTTGTTTAAAGTTAATTTATGTATAATTAAATGAATAAATAACTAAATAAGGGTTGAGAGTCAGGAGTCAGTGGAGAGATTTCTCTCGCACTCAGGCTCAGGAGCCGCTTCCGAGCGGAAGATGGCGGTCGGGATGCTGACCGAGGCTGGACTCCGAGGCCGCATCCCAAACCGCTTGCTATTGGACGCTTGAGTGTGCTACGTAGGGCGCGGAATGTGCTTGCATCACACCCTATCTAGGGAACCTCTAGAGGGCGTCAGGGAGGCGTTTAGGATGCAGCCCGTGTGAGCGGGTCTTCCTAGCCAGATAGCTAGGTTGGAAAAAGCTGGGCAATTATGTTGGAGTTTTGATGAGTTGTTCCTCGGGAGTCGTGGGGATGGTTTTAAAGGGTGTTTTAACACCTTTTCTTTGGTCTTCAGACATTGTTTTTGTGGCCCTGGAGACTACACGGAGACTTTTCTTTGCGTTATTCTTCATTACTGCTAGCTCTCCTATAGGGCTCTGAGACACAAAAAAGTGGATTAAAATGTCGGATACGAAGGTAAAAGTCGCTGTCCGAGTCCGGCCCATGAACCGCAGGGGTGAGTCAGGGATCAAATCTGAATTTTCAACCCTTTTTCCACCTCCTAGGTGGAGAGAAATCCTCTTAATTTGCTCCTAAATGGGACTTAATGCTGCATCATATTGACTCATGGCGCAGGGAAGATTTCAGCAACTTGCCTGTTAGTTCTCAGGGTTTCTGGTGTCACCTGAAAGCGTTTTAAACGTCAATGATAGCTTTTTAGTTGAATATAAAGTTGAATATCTCCTCCTGAGCAAGTTAGAGAACTTTTTTTTAAATCCTGGTGTGTGTTTTGCTTGCAGAGATTGAGCTGAGCACCAAATGTGTGGTGGAAATGGAGGAGAATCAGACCATCCTGCACCCTCCACCTTCCAACGCAAAGGGAGAAAACAGGTACACCATGAGCTTCAGCCTGCAGATGATGGCTTTCACACATCATCTCAGCTTCCTGCACACTTCCACACCTGCAGGAGGAACGCTCCGAGAGCAGCATTTCGACATTAGATCTGTGTAACCTGACAAGAGCACTTTATTTTTAATCAGAAGAAATCAGCATCAGTGCAGAGAAAACTTCTTGTTTTAATTCATGTGCAGAATGAACAGTAAAAACTGCACGTGAAATACTCACCGAAACAGTGCTGCTGTTTAAATATCCACTAAACCTTATAATTAAAAATAAGCGCAATTTTAGAAGCTATACTTTTTTTGGGGAAAAAATAACTTACATGCACAAGAAGTCAAATTGCAAATGCATCTTTAGGAATTATGTTTATAAAAAAAACAGAAAGCCTTAAAGCCTTACTCGGACGGGATTAGTTTCACGTGGAGAAGCATCTCTGGGATTTTTAGTCTCATCCAAATCCGTCATGCCAGGCGTGTAAAATTTCAACACATTTCTAGCTTTTTAGGACAAATGCACTGAAAGCAACAAGCATTTTAAACATCTGTATTTAGATATTGATGTAAACTAACAAGAACAGCTGACATTTGATTTTAATCAGAAGAGCTCACCATCAGCGCACTGCAGAGCCGAATTACGTTGCAGTCCTGTATTAAATTACACAGCTATAATATAAATATATATAAATGTATAATATCTGCTCAAAAAAAAAGCCTTGAAATGTGCACAACACGAAATACAAACCTAATAAGTGCTGTATGTTTAAATAACGACAGAACTTAATGTATAGGTATAACTAATAAATATAAATAATTACGCTTTTACTTGTAGTATCACAATTCAACCTTAACTTTTTGTAACTTTTTGTAAGCATGATACGTATAAAATTGAACTTAATCTTATTTGTTTGTTTAAATCACAAAAATGTAAATAACAGATGGGTTAAAAATTTAAAAAAAAATAAAATAAAAAAAAGTTACTTATGTTAGACTAGTTATTTTAGTTATTTTAAGCTGTAAATGTTATTAAAGAAGTAGCATTATATATCTCAAATTAATTAAATGTCCTGACAAATATAATTTACAGTCAGCTGATGAAGACGTGATGTGAACTTGTGGCCTTTTTTGTGTCTTGTAGCTAAATTGTAGAAATATTTTTCACGTAAACATTGCAGTAATTATTTACAGTACAGTATTAGTGTAATTACGCAGAGCTGATGTACATCATGCTGCATTTTTGCATCTGTCCGAGTGTGAATTATTAGCAGTGTGCTAAATTTGAGCTGGGCTGCATGCCTGGCTTCGGCTGTGTGTGTGTGTGTGTGTGTGTGTGTGTGTGTGGTAGGGAGGAACTGCATCATGCTGAAAAATCCTGAAATCCTGAAATAGGCCCAGATTTACACCCCGTTTTTATCGTCCAGCTCTGAACAGATTGAGGCGTGTCGTTTTTTTGGTTAAAAAAAGATGAAGGTGTTGGTTGAAGAATCACATTCCATTGTCTAGTGATTTAGATTCTGTACTTACTGTGTTATGGACTGTTATTAATGTGGGTGAAGCATATCAGACTGGGCCTGCAGGTAATAAAATAAAATTCTCATTAATATAATTCCTTATTAAACTCCAAAAGAGCACTTTTTCGTATTTGTAAAATCGTATTTGTAAAAAACAAAGAACGTGTGGAAATGAGCTGCTGAAATACACTGAGATGATGACAGAAAGCAAAAACAGGTGTGCAAGTGAGATGAATGTAAAGTCTGTGGAGGATCTGGAGCTGTAACTTGTGGATCAGCGGTGGAGCCGCATGAAGCAGTGAAGCATGGTGGTGGTAGCAGCCTGCAGTGAAGCATGGTGGTGGTTGCAGCCTATAGTGAAACATGGTGGTGGTTGCAGCCTATAGTGAAGCATGGTGGTGGTTGCAGCCTATAGTGAAACATGGTGGTGGTTGCAGCCTATAGTGAAGCATGGTGGTGGTTGCAGCCTGTAGGGAAGCATGGTGGTGGTTGCAGCCTATAGTGAAGCATGGTGGTGGTAGCAGCCTGACCTCGAGAAGGTCAAACAGATTAAAAAACGTGTGTAATTGTTGATTTGTAAGGAGATGTTTATTTAACCATGGTGGAAGGAGTCTCCAGTGTCAGAGGTAAAGCTGTTAAGTTTTCCAACATCTTCAGGACAGAGGAGTTTACGGTTCTTTGCGGTTTCTCAGTACCATGATGAGAAATAGAGAAAAAAAGAGGCTGGTGAGGGAATGACTTGCTTCGTGGACGTTCCACAACATTAAATGTAGCTATAAACGGATAAAACGTACGACTTCTTGTTCTATAATTAATAAAAATAAAAATGAGTAATTGTTGACAAATAGCTGTAGTGTAAGAGGAATAAAACACTTCAGGACGTGCTCTTACAGTAAAGCAATAAACATCAGGGTGGTAACAGTGACTCCGCTTCATCACACCACCCCGTCATTGATTAGTTTCCTGTAACGGCGTCACACACGCTGTATTATTCCTTACTTATCGATTATCGTCATCAGTCCATTTCACTGTCTGATGTAATGAGAAAGACTTCAATCACTGCAGGAAATCCCACCTCTCTACTAAATGATTCACTGAAAGGAAATTACACGCTTGTTAAATGTTCACACCCACACACACACACACACACACACACACACACACACACACTGACCCTCTGAACATCCCTCGCTCTTTTGGAAAAGAGAAAGCTATTGGTGTGTAATAGCGTCATCTGGAAATGAGCACCAGATCATGGCTAACTGGACAGCAGTCAGGCGTGAAGCACACACACACACACACACACACACACACACACGCACATTAAGCCACATTTAGAGCCAGGACTCGAGGTAGAGCAGCTCGAGCAGAGCAGCTTTTATCTTTCCACACACTCGAGTATGACGTGCTTCCCAGCGCCTGTAAATATCTGAATCAATGCTTCCATTGGCTTTACTTTTTAAAACCACTTCACCGTCTCGCCATTAAAGCACAGAAATAATCGGGTGTTTTTGTTATATTGATGGTATTAGTTTCTCTATTTAGTATTCGGAAGTATAACGGTTTCTCCAGCCTACATTCCAAACACAGACTTCCATGAAGACAGTCATGTGACCTAACCCTGCGTGTCTCTTGTGGGCGTGTAGCGAGCGGAGCTGTTGACGCTTGTGGGCGTGGCATTCCCGTTCGTCCAGCATTTATTAGTTTAGAAGGAGCCGAAATGTACAGCTGTAAAATCGGTTGCTTGATATCGTGTGTTACGTACTAGGTTTTGTGTTAGCTTTGTTAGCAGATTAGCAGTGCAAGCTAACTGTACTAGCTGCATAAACTCACCAGCTTTATTTTTTTCTACACATTTTAATAAGAGGTTGTGTTTGACAGCTGCGTCACAAGGGAGCGCAACACGCTCCAAGGAAAGCGCCATCTGCCCTCTTCTTCATACATGAGATCACAAACGCTCACGATTGGCTAGGGAGAAAGCGTATGCCCCTCCCACCCAGAAAGCACGTCCGATTTTTTTGTTCTCTTGGATTCCCCGGCTGTACATGGCACCGGCATCGTCAGGATTTGAACTTGTGATCTCGTCTATAAGTTTTTTCAGGAACTGATTGCAGGTAGGAACTGAAGTCGTGAGCGGGGAACTGTAGAAACATCGGACCACGCGGCCTAGGATTGGTCCGAGGAATTGTTTGAGCCAATCGTTTGGATTTAAGCTTTACAGTGTCCTACCTAATCTGTAAACAGATGTTGCTGAAAGCACGGTTTCGTGTCACATACTTTTGCTTTTAGTCAAAATAACGATCTCGCTGTGGTAATTTCATTGTCAGGGCTTGTCTAATCGCTGTAAGAGATCAGTCGGACGTCATGTGCGTGTTTTTCCTCTTGCGTTCTCAGGACACCTGTTCCTATCAGTCTGGCCTGTGTGTGTGTGTGTGTGTGTGTGTGTGTGTGTGTGTGTGTGTGTGTTTATAGGCGATGTGGCCACTCGCCAAAAATTAAATGTGAGAGACGGCATTGTTTATCGTTTTGTTGATATAGAGCCTGTGTGTATATTGTGACGTGCAGTATTTGTATTGCGGAAATTTGAAAATATCGTGGTAACATTGTCGATAAAAATGGTCAGATGGAACTTTTTGAATGATTTAAACATTTCATAATAAATAAATTCCTCTAACTGCTTTAATAACAGATCATCAGACATCTTGCCTTTTTTTGTGGCAGTGTAATTGTCCTGTTGCCCAACACTAATGACTAATGCGCAAACATTTATTCCACAAAAATGCTCCACAGTGCGAAAGCTTTCTTTGGCTTTTTTCAGACACTACAGGAAGTGAGGTCACACATATGTGCACGCATGCTTTACCCACATCTAAAGAATTAGAGCAAAAAGCTAAATTATATTTAATATTGCACGAGTTTCCTGAGTTTCGGCAGCTAGTCCGTCTCCAGGCATGTGCGTTAATCTTCCTAGAGAAGGCTTTAAGGGTAGAAGAGGAATGATGCTGGTCTCTGGAAGAGTTTTTTTTTGCACTCTAAGAAATTTAACTGCAGCCAGTTTACTACGAGCTATTTAACATGTGATCGTTTGGTTAATAAGATGCCGACTAGCCGCAAGCACACTGTATACACCGTAGCGTCTTTTGTTTCATGATCCTTGGCTCTGTGCGCCTCTGTCTTTCTCACGGTAAAGTTTGAGTAAACAGACGGTGTTAAGTGAGGAGCGAACTTGCCTTGAGGGGGAGTTTCATTGCCATTCACTGAGCGTGTGCAGCAGTGTGACACTCACGCTCCGGTTTCAAAACTTTCCACGGGGTGACACAGTCAGTCACATTTGAAATATGAGTGTGTGAGAGAGAGAGAGAGAGGGGCAGAGGTGAAAGAGAAGAGAAGAGAAGAGAAGAGAAGAGAAGAGAAGAGTGTGTGCGTGTGAAAGAGACGAGCACCTGAGGCAGACAGACAGACGTTTGGGAGGGTGTTTAGCCGGTGGTGACGTGTCCGTGTTAGATATGAAGACTATGCGAAGGGGGTTTTCCAGCTTAATAATGATCAGAGGAGGTTGACAGGTGTCCCCCTCCCCTCCCCGCGTATCCCATCATGCCTCACTCCAGTGCTCAGAGGGCGAGGTGATTAGCGAAAGCTCACTTTCATCTGATATGGCTCTGTACCAGCGAAGCGTGTAATTTTCTCCTCATCCCGTCACCGATTATCAGCGGCTCAGAGGGATTTCACACGGTTCCTACACTGTCTCAGTAATCAGACTGTAATCAGATTTCTGGAGAAGTGGGTGAAGGGTGGGGTTTGAGCTCACAACGAGTCTACATAACCTCCATAATGACTTCTATATATATATATATATATATAAAAAAAAACTGAACAGCAAGCATTTGGTTAACAATTCAGCTATTAGCTGTGGTGGTGTCTTGACTTTATTCCCGCCCCCAATTCAACTCTTAACCAATCAGATGACAGTTTTCACTGTCAATACAATAGTAACCAGTTGGATTCCAGGTCCCTCATCTAATGCCACTTTAATCAGAGTACATTTCCTGCCCATGATGTCACGATAACCAGTCAGAGCATTGTTCCTACCCTCAGTGCCTCTATAACCAATAAACCCACAGTTCCTGCCCCCAGGGCAACTTTTACCCAATCAGACAACAGCTCTTGCACCCTGATATCACTGTATCCAATCAGATTGTCGTTAACATCGCCAGTGCCACTATAACTAGACAAAAGTTCCCGCTCTCGATATTGATTTTATTAGTCGGGCCACAGATCCCGCCCCCAAGGCCACGGTAACCAATCAGACCAGACTTCCTGCACCCAGATTGACTCCCCTGTATCACTGTAACCAATCAGATCGATATTCTTTACACTTCAGAAGCGAAACGTATCAAATAAAAACAAACGAATGTACCGTTAGCGATGAAGTAACACACGACAAACCCTGTATGTCGTCACCCGAGGGTCATTTGGGTTCGATCTGCCCGAAGACCCACACCCTCCTTCCCCCAAAACCCCCCGAGGGGGCAAATACACCAGAGTTTAATTCAACACGCTGCACATGGCGAAGCACCACAACACCTGATTCTCATTACGGAGTTCTGTATGGGATTAATAAAAAAAACAAAACAGGAAGAAATGGATGTTGTTGTTTATAAAGCCATCTGTTACTGTGTGTCTGTGTGTAACAAAGAGAAACGACGAAACACCCCGCCTCAGGAATGCGCTCTCATTATCTCCGTCTCTCAGAACGAAAAAAACAAAACAAAACAAACATTCTGCTCGTACAGATTTTCTCTCCTCGCATTGGCTCGGCTTGGCACCATTTTATGGTTTGTTGTTGTTGTTGTTGGTTTTTTTTTTTTTTTTTGTAAATGTGTTCGTCTGTCACTCAGCCGGAAAGATGTGTGTTGCTCTGATAAACCCGTGCATTTCCCTCGAGCTCCCTGGCGTCTTCGATCTGGGGGTTGGGTTGTGTTTGGACAGAATACAGATGCAAATCTTGACCTCAGAGAGAAAGCGAGAGAGAGAGAAAGAGAGAGAGAGAGAGAGAGAGAGAGAGTGTGTATTTGTGAATGTGTGTTTGCATCCGGGTCATTCTGCTCGTAACTCATATTTTGAGTAACGATCTTTTGGCGTCTACGTGAACTTCTACGATTTCCACGCAGTGCTTAAGCTAGTTCGTTGGCTCGACTCCTCTCATATGTCTAATCGACGATATAATTAGAAATAACAACGCCTTTTCTTGGAAAAGTCTTGGAAAAAAAATGTCACCCAACAACACACACAACCACAGACCTAACCTTGATGCGTTTTGCGTAGCAGCTTTGTATTTTAACGTCGGAGTACGCTAGTCCCTTCGCCAATAAAAACAGCAGATGAGCTAATCGACATATATGATTGACAGTTGTGTAGGTATTTTGAACTGGAAGCTCCGCCCCTTTGCCCCAGTCTCACATTAGTAACGTTATGGTTGACGCTCTCATTCTGGTTTGGCTCAGGTGACAACGCCCCCTAATGGACACGCTCACGTTACGTGCAGGTATAAAGGCGGATACCTGTGCGAGCGTCACATGGTTGCAGAAGTATACATAAGCCTAGAAAGCTCATTTTGGGGGCGTGGCTTAGGAGGGACCGCTGAAGGGAGGGGCTGGTTTTGTTTGGATTGTAAGTTTCAGAATAGCTAGCGCTGGCAAAATCACTGACTGCACCTTTAAAGTTGTTGGTATGTTTGCTGTGTTACACTGTAGCCTGTGTGTTTCACGCGCACACCCACACACACACACACACACACACACACACACACACACACATTAGATAGCACAGAAGTGGGTTTGGTTTTATATTGACGTGTTAATTACACTTTGGAAAGGGAAAGTCACTTCCTGTTTGGTCCAGGTTTGCTGATGGCTCTTTCTTTATGGTTGTCGTTTCAGTTTGAGTGTGTGGGGAGTGTGTGTTGGAAATGGAAGAGATGTTGTAAGCTGTTCCAAATGTAGAACACACACACACACACACACACACAGACACACACACACACACAGAGCTGTGACATTTCTGCTTTTAGTACCTCACTCTTCCGGAGTGCACTTTAACGTAAGGCTGGGGCAATTCCTCGTTCCGACGTTATCACACTGATGTATTGCATTTCGTATCATGCTCTGAGAAAGTGACGTTTTAAGCACATCCTGTGATGTACTGAACGACGTCGTTCTGCTCCCATCCTTACTGAGTGCAATTAAAAAAACTGCGCAGTGAAACTCGATCACCTCAACAAACAGAGAAACATAAACGCAGCGTTTACTTTTTCCTCTTGGTTGGAATTGTTTTGTTTTATGCACAGTGATGAGAAATTTCCATCACCAGCGAAGGCACCGATGTCCCTTTAGCGAGCAGACAATGTGGAGGGTGTGTGTGTGTGTGTGTGTGTGTGTGTGTGTGTGAGTCACTTTGTAACGGTCACTTCTGAGAAGTTGAAGCTACAGCCATGGATTTTAGTTCTTAGCCCTTGAGGGGCAAGTTTACATACAGACACAGAGAGAGAGAGAGAGAGAGAGAGAGAGAGAGAGACGGACAGACAGACAGACAGATAGAGACAGAGGGAGACAGATAGAGAGAGACGGACAGACAGAGAGAGAGTGAGAGACAGACAGAGAGAGCGAGAGAGAAAGAGAGAGACACACAGACAGACAGATAGAGATAGAGAGAGAGAGAGACAAATACAGAGAGAGACAGACAGATAGAGAGAGACGGACAGATACACAGAGAGACAGAGAGATAGAGAGAGACAGACAGATACACAGAGACAGACAGATAGAGACAGAGAGAGAGAGAGACAGATAGAGAGAGACAGAGAGAGAGACAGAGAGCGAGAGAGACACAGACAGATATAGACAGAGAGAAAGAGACAGATGGAGAGAGACGGACAGACAGAGAGACAGTCAGATAGAGATAGAGAGAGACAGACAGAGACAGATACAGAGAGAGACAGACAGATATAGACAGAGAAAGAGAGACAGATACAGAGAGAGACAGATACAGAGAGAGACTGATAGAGAGAGCGAGAGACAGACAGATATAGACAGAGAGACAGACAGATAATTCGTTTATCAATAAAACCAAAGAATCTGCGAAATAATTAATAAAGGCAAATAAAGAAATCAACACAACAAACAAATAAAACAAAGAAGCAAAAATAATAAATATATAAATAAATATAAGAAAGAAAAAAGAAAGCAACAAAATTAACACAAATAAATAAATCAGTACATAAATGAAACAAACAAACAAAGAAACTAATAAAATATAAAGAAAGAAAGAAAGCACAACTACAAGAATAAATAAACAACTAAATATATAAATAAAATTGTATGGAATACGCAACAACCTCCCAAGGTAGCTAGCTCTCTACGCTAATTCTATTCATTATTAAAAATTAAACTCTTGATGATTAAACTATTTTAAGAAGCAGCTGAGATGCGCTCAGTGTGTTTATGTGACGTTGCGACGTTGTGTCCGGTGTGAATCTACCCCTTACTGCAGGCTGTAGGGTAATTCACACACACACACACACACACACACACACACACACACACACACACACACACACACCAAAGCAGGGAACACAATGTTTGTTGCGGTGTTTCGCGAGGTGTACGAGCTCATATCTGTCTCGGAACACCTGTGAAATGACATAAGCGCCCCGATCGGACGAGTCATAAGAAAGCGCCGGCGATTCGGAGGCCTTGAGACGCTGACTCAGTGCGGAGGAATGACTCCGTGAATGAAAGACTTTGAATCTGATTAACTTGGTTTTTTTTTTCTTTCTTTCTTTTTTGTCTACTGACTGAATGATGACCTCGGTGACCTCCGGACCTGCAGGAAACAATCCAAGGTAAGAAGGACATTTCAGATTTTGACACATTGTTGATTTGAGAAATATTACAAATTATTAGAAGGCTAGGCATCGCACACTTTGTTAACACTAGCGCTTTGTTAGTTGGTGGACGTTGCCAGAGCCGTTCGTAGCTGAAAGTCCTCATTCTCTGTGTTCTCTGGGTGGGAGGGGCATATGCTCTCTGTCCTGTCAATCATAGCGTCACTAGCCAATCACAGGCGTCTGTGAGCTCATGTATGCGGAAGAGGGCGGACAGTGCTTTCAGCATTTCATCTCCAGCATGACCTGTCTTTCTCTTTGTGAAGCCGTCCACCGATTCGCTCAAGTTTTTTGCTGAAGAATTTGTTTCCGACACGCGTTGAGACGGATTTACTGCAGTCGCAAAAACATAAACGCAAATGACTTGACACCAGCTATGAGTGGATTTATGTCAACAAAATTTTACAATTTTGACACATTTCACTGCACTCGATGATTTCGCCTCGCAGAATTCCAGCGCGAATATATTCAGTGAGCAAAACCTGAACTCGACCTGAAATTTGCATCTTCCAGGTCATCGAGTCTTGCTATACGTCAATCCTTCGACCTATTTTTGATGGCATTGTCGATGGACTAACAAAAAAAAATTTTAATTAATGTCATACTACTGCTAAATCCTTCATCAAGTAAATCTGTCTTTCTTTATCTACTTCCTGTATTTACTCTCAATTTTCATTGGCTGTGGACGTTGACGTGTCTGAAACTCTGACCCTACATTCATGTCACTTGTATTTTGTCGCTTGTGGGCGTGGCCTGTATAGCATTTCTTTCTAGTTAAGGAGCTATATACAGCTTCTAAAGCTAACGTGTTAAACATAAACGAAATAAAATTTGGTGATTTACATGTTACGATTGTAAGATTTGCAAAACGAGCTAACTGTACTAGCTACGCACTCTCACCAGAGGCACCGACCATCTCTGGCACTTCCTTCCAAGTCTGTTTTTCTTTTATTTTGCGGGAACTAATTGCACGCAGGAACTAAAGCTGTGAGCGGGGAACTGAAAAAACATCGGACCACGTTGGTCCGAGATATCATTCGAGACGATTGGTCCGAGATATCATCCGAGACATCA
>CM074966.1:1024804-1027304 GCA_037577455.1 Pangasius macronema | reverse complement strand
TGCTTCCTGGTCAACCTGAACGCTGACCCCGCCCTCAACGAGCTGCTCGTTTATTATCTCAAGGTATACACAAATCACCTGCGTGTAGGTCACGCCTTCGGATTTTTCTTGAGAGGAAGCGGTGTTTTTCAGTAGCGTCTAGGAGTGTGAAAGGCTGTAGTGTAGCTGTGTCTGGATCTCCGGTTGATGTTAATGAGATTTCCCACAATCCTGTGCGGCTGAGACTGAAGGCCAAGTCGGCGCTGCGGCGCTAACAACAGCCTTTTGTCCTGACTGACCTAAAAACCCACATACTAGAGCTGTTAGTGTGGGCCACCTCCAGCAGAACGCTGTGTTTACTAACTCCACCCACTCACACGGTGACCTCTGACCTTACAGACATCACAATGAAGTGCTCATATGAAGCCCTTATTCCAGCTACAATACAGTCTGTTTTATTCCGGTTTAATGTCAGTGAAGTCTATAGATCTAGTAAAGGATCTCTGTGTGTGTGTGTGTGTGTGTGTGTGTGTGTGTGTGTGTGTCAGGCTGCTCTACAGTTAAGCGGATCAACCAGACTGTGTAGCTATGTGTCTATTAAATGCTTGTCTGTGTGTGTGTGTGTGTGTGTTCAGGAGCACACGCGTGTAGGGGCGGACACGTCTCAGGACATCCAGCTGTTTGGGATCGGCATTCAGCCAGAGCACTGCGTCATCGATATCACTCCCGACGGAGACGTCACACTCTGTCCTGTAGAGAATGCCAGGTCAGAACACACACACACACACACACACACACACACACACACACACACACACACACACGGTGTGGAAATACCCCTGCATTTAACCCACTATAGATTAGTCTGATTAGCCTGACTGCACATGATTTGTTTAATATTGTGGTTTTTTTCATCCACAGAACGTGTGTGAATGGGACTATAGTTTACTCCACGGTTCATCTGTGGCACGGAGATCGCATCTTATGGGGCAATAATCACTTTTTCAGGTGTGTGTGTTTTTTTTAAATTCAGCATTCAGTCTGACTCACAGACACAAAAGTAAAGAATTTATTCTTAATATATTCTTCACATTCTGCACCGTGTCGAAATCAATTGTCAATCGGAGGCACAGTCACGTCTCGGATGCTGCTCACTCAGTTAAATCAGTGTGCGTGCGTGTGTGTGTGTGTGTGTGTGTGTGTGTGTGTGTTGTGTTTGCAGAGCGAACCTGCCGAAGCGTAAGCGCCGTGACCGTTTGAAGGATTTGGAGCGCGAGTCTCCCCGCTCGAGTTTCGTCGACGTGGACGTGGAGACGGCGAGCGAGGCTTCATCTGAGCAGGACTACAGCTACGAGTTCGCTCAGATGGAGGTCATGATGAAAACGCTGGGGAGTAACGGTGTGTGTGTGTGTGTTTAATCATCCATCATTTGCCCCATGCTGTCTTTACTACCCCGTTTTTTACCTCACTGACTGTAATTCAGCATCATTATGAAGGCTTTTTCTGTGATGTGATTAAATCGTAAAAAGTCTGTATAACCATGATGTCATGTTTTGACCTGTATGTAAATATTATTTGCCATAGAAACTATATTTCATCTTGTTACAGGGAAAGATTTCTGATATAATTATAGTAGTTTGAGAGTTTAAGGTGAAAGTTACGGCGTGTGCGCGCTCGAGTTCGCACTCAGGACCGGTTCTTTGCTCGTTTGTGGGCGGGGCTAATGAACGCTGCTTTGTTTTCACCAATTGAACCAATCGTTTTCATCAGCACGCGGCCGCCGAGAGCAGATCACTTCCGAACCTGATGTGAAGAGGACCAGGGTTTGTTTCACTGGAGCACTCCTGGACTCGAAAACAGCGTTCACACTTCCAATAATCGTACTGTTAAACCGAGGACGAGATCTCCGAAGGCAAAATCGGTTTATGTTTTGAATCGTTTTGAGTTCTGTTTCTCGTGTCCTTGTAGATCCGATCCAGAACGTGGTTCAGGTGCTGGAGAAGCAGTATCTGGAGGAGAAGCGCTCGGCGTTAGAGGAGCAGCGTCTGCGTTACGAGCGAGAGCTCGACCTCCTCCGTCAGCAGCTTTCTCCGGAAAGATCTTCCCAACACCACCAACGCAGCAACAGCGACCGCCTCACCTTCCCGACACACACCACACACACCAAGATGCGTCTGTGGACCGAAGAGAGGTATAAAAGTCTGCTGTTATTCAATATTTACATACATATATATATTCACATATGGCATGAAAGGGAATTTCCTAAAGCGTGTTTCTGTGTGTGTGTGTGTGTGTGTGTGTGTTTCAGGGACGAGCTGTTCCGGCAGAGTTTGTCTCGGCTGCGAGAGCAGGTGGTTCGCGCTAACACGCTTGTGCGAGAGGCTAACTTCCTGTCGGAGGAGATGTGCAAGCACACCGACTACCAGGTGACGCTGCAGATCCCTGCCGCGCACCTGAGCGCCAATCGCAAGGTGAGAGCGAGAACGTCCGCGAGCGTGGACTTCACTTCCAACAAATCATC
>CM074966.1:1009417-1019704 GCA_037577455.1 Pangasius macronema | reverse complement strand
CCACATTAAACACTCACTCTGGGTCATTTATTACTGTTTACTGCTCTTTATAGTGTTTATTAATGTAGAAACATTTAGTTTCATTATTTTTGAAGGCGTCTTTACTCTGCAGTGTTTCTTTACACGTGCCTGAGACTCTTACACAGAGCTGTGTGTGTAATATATATATAGGTAGAGATTTATATCACAATACTTTTACTTATTAGTATTTTATAATTGGTAATCATTTTTAATTATGTTCTTATGCTTTCTAATTATGTACTGCTTAATTTAATTTTCACACACACACACACACACACACACACACACACACACACACGGTGTATATAGTAATTGATCAGTAGCTGTTTTGTTCCAGCTGATAATCTGACGGTGAGCGAGCAGCTGACGGGGTCACACGCCGCCGGGGTCAACTCCATCCTCCCTAAAGAACACGGCAGCCAGTTCTTCTACCTTCCCATCATCAAACACAGTGATGACGAGGTACACCATAACCACACACACACACACACACACACACACACACACACACATGTAAAGGTAACAAAAGTTTCCAGTCATCTGTCTTGGTCCTGATTTTTCCTGTAACACAGTAGTATGTGGTTTAGGATGCAAGTCAGTGCTTGTTTGACTGGCGCCTTTTGATGACATCATCTCATTGCTGCTGCTATGGAGCCGAACGGTGGGTGATGGAAACACAGCACGGGTTAAATCATGTCCTGTCTCTGCTCCAGGTGTGTGTGACGTGCTCTTGGGATTCGTCCATTCATGACTCCATCTACCTGAACCGCGTGACGGCGCCCGGCGAGCGCATCTACCTGATCATCAAAGCCACGGTGCAGCTCAGCCACCCGGCCAGCATGGAGCTCGTCTTACGCAAGAGGATCGCCGTCAACATCTACAACAAACAGGTCTCTCACACGCACACACACACACACACACACGCGCACACACACTGCACCCACAGTATAAACACACACACATACTGCACCCACAGTGTACACACACAGTGTACACACACGCTCTATTAAAGGGAGTCAGATTTCTAGTTGTGGTAACATAACACTGAAGATGGTGTGTGTGTGTGTGTGTGTGTGTGTGTGTGTATCTACAGAGCTTCACACAGAGTCTGAAGAGGAGAATGTCTCTGAGAAACATGCTGCACACCTGTGGAGTTATGTATGAAATCGTCTCCAACATACCAAAGGTGGGACACACCTCCTTCACTGTGACTGACGGACAGTGAGACCACACCTCCTTCACTGTGACTGACGGACAGTGAGACCACACCTCCTTCACTGTGACTGACAGACACAGAGGCCACGCCTCCTTCACTGTGACTGACAGACACAGAGGCCACGCCTCCTTTACTGTGACTGACGGACAGTGAGACCACGCCTCCTTCACTGTGACTAACAGACACAGAGGCCACGCCTCCTTCACTGTGACTGACAGACACAGAGGCCACGCCTCTTTCACTGTGACTGACGGACAGTGAGACCACGCCTCCTTCACTGTGACTGACAGACACAGGCCACGCCTCCTTCACTGTGACTGACAGACAGTGAGGCCACGCTTCCTTCACTGTGTCTAACAGACACATAGGCCACGCCTCCTATACTGTGACTGACAGACACTGAGGCCCCGCCTCCTTTACTATGACCGAGGGACACATAGGCCACGCCTCCTTCACTGTGACTGACAGACACTGAGGCCCCGCCTCCTTTACTATGACTGAGAGACAAATAGGCCAATCATGTGTCTTTGTTCTCATTCACTGATGAGACTCATGTGTCTTCTGTCCCGTTGCACCCCACACATACACACACACACACACACACACACACACACACACACACAGGCGTCTGAGGAGCCGGAGGAGAGGGAGACGCTGGCGCTAATGGCGGCCCGCAGTGAAGCCGAGGAGACGCAGGATGGAGAGACGTACATTGAGAAATACACTAGAGGAGTTCTGGAGGTGGCGAATATCCTGTGCCTCGAGAGACTGCGACAGGTATACACACACACACACACACTCACACACACACACTCACCATGTTGAGAGCTGTGGCAGTTGGAAATGAATTTTGAAACTTATGCTATATATCTCCATGTGATGTGTCCACGTGCGTGTGTGTGTGTGTGTGTGTGTGTGTGTGCGTGTGTGTGTGTGTGTGTGTGTGTGTGTTGTAACAGGCGGTGACGGTGAAAGAAGCACTCTCAATTAAAAGCAGACACATACGGAGAAGCTTGAGTACTCCCAATGTCCAGCATGTAGGAGGCACCACACACACACACACACACACACACACACACACACTTCAGAAAACTACATCAGTGTGTTGTTGTTGTTTTTTTTCTTTAGACCTCATGTTGTAAGTCAGATGTGACGGCGTGTGGTGAAGATGGCGAAGATCTGAAAGTGAGTAACACATCACACACTCTTCCTCACACACACTTCCTCACACACACTTCCTCACACACTCCACCTCACACACTCTTCCACACAAACTCCTCCTCACACACTCTTCCTCACATACTCCTCCTCACAGACAATTCCTCACATACTCCTCCTCACATACACTTCCACACACACTCCTCCTCACACACTCCTCCTCACACACTCCTCCTCACATACACTTCCACACACACTCCTCCTCACACACTCTTCCTCATGCTCAATAACGCTCTCTATCTTCAGGGTCACTGTGAGGTTCAGCAGGACGCCTCGGACTACTCTCATCACGAGATGCCGGTCTCCATGGCAACCACAAAAGACACGCCTCTCAAAACCAAGGAGAATCACGGTACACCTACACACACAGCGTGTCACGAAGTGTAGAAGTCCGTCCATGTGTTATGTGTCTATACAAAGCGTATTAGAGCGTGTGTCATTTTTTTTTGCGTAGGTTCGGTTCCGGAAAGTTCCACGTTCTTCAACTCGAGTCCGTTTAAAGCGCTCTCGCCTCAGCCGCCCAAGTTCCTCAAATCCCTGATGCCTGTTCGGGAGGAGAGCAAAGCCAAGCGCGCGCTAGAGGCTCGGCCTCTACTGGGGCAGGAGGTAACACACATACACACACACACACACACACACACACACACACACACACACATTTTACACACTCTCCATACACTCTCCAATCCTCCACCTAACCTCATTCTTTATTCTTCATATCACATCCATCAGTAACCAATAATCATGACGTCATAAGTAAAGCTAAAGCTCCATGTGTGATGTCATCACATCTCCAGCCAATCAGCTGCCTCCTGAACAGAAGTCACTTCCTGAAAGCATGAGCACAGGCACAAGCTGATATATTTAATTTAGTTCATTTTCCTTACTAGCTATTTCTTTAAATATTAATAAATTCAGATCACACACACACACACACACATACACACACACACACGTACACACGCAGGTTAAGTATTGCGATCATCGACACACACCCTGTATAAAGTTTGTCTGTGTGTTTGGCTGTGAGAAGGAATGTTTGTGCATGTTTTACACACACACACACACGCAAAGCTCACCTCTAACCTCATAGCTCCCCTCTGCACCTGCCTGGATGCGTTGTACTGCATGCTGTGTGTGTGTGTGTTTGTGTGTGTGTGTGTGTGTGTGTGTGTGTGTGTGTGTGTGTGTGTTACAGAGCATGCGCTGGTTAGTGACTCGAGGTGGCCCCTGGCTCCGCCCACGGGCTCGGAGTGAGGGCCACTGCAGCACGACAAGCCACACCCACCTCAGAGTCACAACTACACACACTGCTGTAAGTGTCAGATCTATACACCACTCACACACACACACACACACACATACACACACACACACACTTCCTCAGTTCGTACATACACTTCCTCAGTACACACACACACTTCCTCAGTACACACACACACTTCCTCAGTTCAAACACATGCACACACACACCCTGACACTTCCTCAGTACCCACACACACACACGCACACACTTTCTCAGGTCACACACACATGCACACACACACATTTACACTTCCTCAGTACCCACACACACACAAACACACACACACACACACACACACACACACACACTTACACTTCCTCAGTACCTCCACACACACACACACACTCTTACACTTCCTCAGGTCACACATTGTTTTAAACACTTAAATGATCAGGAAAGGAGCAAGATGTCTCTTTGAAACTGTTTACCTCACAAACTCATCACACACTCTCCATCATCTCCTAATTCACCCATTCACTGTTTAACTGCATGCATTACAACCTGTGTAACCCCTCTAATACACACACACACACACACACACACAGGTTCCCACTAGCAAACAACAGGCCATCATACATGTGCAGAAAAGGAATTTTCTCATTTCAAATTGGAACAACAAAAAAACGACAGCTCCAAACAGTTGGCTAGACCGATTCCTCGGACCGATCGTNGTGTGTTTCTTCAGTTCCACACTCAAGACTTTGGTTCCTACCTGCGATTATTTCCTACAAAAATGGAAGAAAAACTTGGTTTCATCTCATCCTGTCCTTAAATGTATATAGAGATGTTACGAAGAAAAATAAAGAGTGGAAGGAAGTAGCAGAGATGGTTGGTGCCGCTGTTTTGCGTACATAACTAGTACAGTTAACTAGCTTTGCAAGTTGATTTGTGTTTGACTAGTCATCTTTAGAAGCTATACTAAGCTACGACAGATTCTCAGTGGAGCTTTGAAAAAAGTGCTGGACAGGCCACGCCCACAAGCGACGACAGCAGCGGTCACTACATGCACACAAGTGACAAGCTACAAGCCACACGAGTGACTCGTCGCCTGCTAGCGTAAGCACGGTGTGATTGAGTGGTTTCTCCACCAGAGGGCAGTAGTTTCACTGAGTTACACCATCGGACATAAAAGCGTTTAATCGTATACGAAAAGTGTATTTTAAAGCAAACAACCCAAACCTAAACCTTAATCAGTGTATTGCTTTGGCTAATACGTCCAATCTAATACCAGCATTTCTGTCTGATAATCATAATCAGTATCTAATTACGAGTGGAGAAACATCTTCGAAATTATAATCCATCTTGCGAATCACTAAAAATAACCGAAATCTCTGCACTGTGATTGTGTTTAATTTCTCCTTGCGGATGATTGGTCAGGATTCGGAAGAGGAGGAGCCTGAGCTGGACCGCTGCGCTGCTCCCACCTCTGTTTCTCTCCGTCACTTCCGAACGTACATCCCTGAGGACTTCGCCAACTTCGAGGTGTACAACGCCAGCCTGTGTGGAGGCGGAGACTTGCCATCGGGCGTGGCTTCGTTGCCTGGAAACAGAGTGGTGGAGAAGGAAGTGTCTCGCAGTCCCACGGCAAGCAGCTGTACGAGTGGATACTTCTCCAACAGCACCTCCAACGCTACGCTTTCAGACGCGCCGTTCTCAGGCAGCGAGAGTTCGGATCGTCTCAGCGTCGGCTCCAGAGACGCCGCGGAGCTCCAGGAGCATGCGAGGAACTCCCTGACTGCTAAAAGTGCCTTAAACGAGGCTGCTCACGTCCACTCCTCGTCTTCTCACTCAAACACCAGTCAGGAGTTCACAGACTTCAAAGGCGCTGGGGACGAATCCGGAGAGGACGAACTCAAGCACTTTGACTGGCACACGGACGCGGAACGTGCCGGAATTTCCACCAAACATCCAGCACACGTGAGCACTAACGTTGTAGCAGCACCGTGCCACCTCCACAACGGCAACGAGGGTCCGTCCTCATCCTCGTCCTCGCCCGGCACGCCCCCTCGCCCCACTGAAGCAGACGACACAGCATGTAGAAACGGAGCCAGAATTAGTCCCGCCCCCTCGAGTGAGGACGAGGAGGGCGTGCCGGTGGCCCAGCTGCCCGACTGGATGGCACCTGGAGAGCAGGTGTGGGTGGGCACGAGCAGTGGCACGGTGCACTATGTGGGCGGAGTCGAGTTCGCTCAGGGCATCTGGGTAGGAGTGGAGCTGGACTGTGCTGTAGGTGCGTACAAATTATGTCATACTACTATAGACCGAGACGACTTTTTTACTTTTTTCCCAATTTAAATTACTCTTTTCATGATTAGCTTGTGTTGAAGTGTGTGTGTGTGTGTGTGTGTGTGTGTGTGTGTGTGTGTGTGTGTGTGTTTTGTCCCTGTGCAGGTAAACACAACGGCACGGTGCAGGGTCGAGTGTATTTCCGCTGCGCCACGGGTCACGGCGTATTTGCGCGTCCGGCGTGGCTCAGTAGATCGCCCGTCTCCATGGACACCGACCCACAGCTCCAACCCGTCCTGCTGTAGGGAAGACACGCCCACTTATTATGGGATGGTTTCGGTTCAGAGCTGATGTGGAACAGGCTATGGGCCGATATTTAATATCAGATCGGGATCATTTTATCTTATGAAACGTTCTCCATAAGGACACACGCAACGCTGGAGTTTTATTCATCCGTAATAACAGAGCTTCCTTCATAATCCAGGGATCATAGCATTATCACTATCATAGCAGTATAGTGTGTTAAATATCACAGGATAGCATATAACTGATTATTGGCACATACCTAGCGTAGACTTCTCTCTCTTTCTCTCTCTCTCTCTCTCTCTTTATTTCCCTGTGTATTTTTATTTAGACTATAAGACTATTTAAAAAAAAAAATCCCTCTTTGAATGTCAAATGCACCGTTGCACAAATTCTCCCTCACAATATCTTATCGATGAATTTTAAGCTCGAACTTAACTTCAAGCCAGCTTCCGTTTTATGCCTTATTTTACCACTTGGACTGAACACGGCTGAGTGATGATGAAATTCAGCTTTGGGTGAGGCAAAGATCTGGAAAATCAGCTGAAGTTGAGAAAGTACTACTGTTTATTCACGTGATTATATCAGGTGTTACCAAAGACGCTTCCAATTTGCTGTTTAAAACTGAAACCTTTTGTGTTCTTATCATGTATATGTGTGTGTGTGTGTGTGTGTGTGTGTGTTAGACATGTGTCAATATTATCGTAACATCGGCATAATCGCACTGTATTTTTTCAACTTTACTATCAAGATGATCTTTACCGATTGTCTCGACACGCTGACTCATGCGACGTCGCACTCCATCAGATTTGTCTCCTAAGTAAAATAAGAGGCTTTAAAAATCCTCATTTTAAATGGCACAAATGTTATCTCGGAGCACAAACTTTCAGCAAGCGTTAATATTTTTATACAATTTAATCAGATGTTTGTAGCTTTAGTGAAACTCAGACAGACAGCGTGTAATTAATGAGCTCAAGCCCTGAGAAAATTAAAACTCAAATAAACAAGGGCTAATTTGCTTGTGTAATCGGATACCCTGTGTGTGTGTGTGTGTGTGTGTGTGTCATTTGTTCTTGATAGTACTTAAGAGATTTAAATTTGCTCTTCAGGATTGTTGAGTCATGTAGCTGGAGGATCAGTCGCAGGTATAAATAGATCAAGTCACAGGTATAGATCACAGAGATGGGCGTGTCTTCACAATTATGAGCGCCTATTGTAAGGGGCGTGGCCACACATTAGCAGGTCACATGACCACGCCGTGTCTGTACGCTATACCTGTGGTAGGAGCTCATTAACTCGTTGCTCATTAACTCAGAAACCTCTGTCGCTCCTCAGACACGTCCTTTTAAACGTCATCTGCATTTTATTGTTCCGCATTGTAAAACTTTTGCTTCGGTATCAGAAGGAGACGAGAGAAAAGAGTGAATGTGAACGCTTCCTGAGTTGATTTGCGAACGATGAAGAAGTACAGAAGGAGTATTTAAAAAAAGGATCAGCGTTATGGGCAGTTCACCTCACTAAGCGTATCATTCGTTGTGTTTTTCCGATAATAATACATCTATGATTGTTGCTTCGATTCGTTTAAGTCGTTGCCTTTTAAATTGATGCATTGATTCGAATCGTCCGATCGTTACGCCTCTGAAGATGAATTTATGGACCTTTAGCACTCCTGATCGGCGCCCCCTAGTGCCCTGCAGCGTGTGGTGGAGTCTTGTTATTATCAGCTAATACGTATGTAATGTATAGTGTTCAGTGGAACTGCTGTATCCGAACATCCTACTCGCAGGAGTGTCGGCCATTTTGAAGTGTCCGTAGCGATAAAAAATAAATCATTGGCACATGTCTAGTGAGTGTGTGTGTGTGTGTGTGTGTGTGTGTGTGTGTGTGTGTGTGTGTGTGTGTGAAGAGAGCGTGTGACGGATTCTCACTTAAGTGCCATATCTTTGGTTTCAACGCCTCACACTTTTAAGATTGTGGTAAGAAGTTTGTAACAGGAAGTTGCCTTGTTTTCTTACTGGTTTTCTGAGTACTGTATCTGTGTAAAGAACTTTATTTGGGAACTGTTGCCTGAACGCTTGCACTGGAGAGACGTGTCCTGGATGCACTGAGCCTCCCGAGAGGCTCGATCCGGAGAGAGAGCTGCAAATCCGACGCATAAAAAGCACCTTGGTTCACTCGTTGTCCTGTAGCGCAGGGCGAGCTCGGACTTCACCACGGACACATCGCTGACGCTGTTCGACTCGTCAGTCCCTTTTAACTGCAGCAGCTTTTCAGTTTTGTTTTTTTTTTTTGACTAATGAGTAATATTTTCTTACTTTGTAACAAGTATGTGCTAAAGAGCATTTTTATAAACGATCACATCAGTCACCTAATTTCTTTATCACTGTTTTGCCTTATATCACGATGTAACACGTAGCAGTCTCGTTGTAAAGGAAACGTTACGAAGCTGCCTTCCGATTTGTCAAAATTTGTCAGGCTGATGTAATGACGCTCGCAATAACAACACTGTGTGTTAAATATCACGATCAGATCGTATAACTGATGATCAGCACATGCCTTATTGTTTTTATACTCATGCAACTAAATGAATATATATTTTTAAAAGGTAACAGGACGAGGAGAGACGGACGCGCACTGGCCCCGTGGCTCGAGGCGTCAGTACGGTTAAAGACTATTGTTTTGCTGAAGAACTATCGTGGAAGTGTGTTTTAATGCTGTAACTGTGTGGATGAAAGAAACCCAAGCCTTTACTCTGGAAGACAAGCTGCTCTCCTTCACGAGGACTTGTACATAGAGCTGTATTTGAACCTATATAATGTACAGAACTGTATTTATATTGTATCAAGAAAAAAATGGGTACAAAGATCTTCTAGAATACAGAACGTTTACAGTTTAAAGTGTTCGTGTCTGACTTGTGTTTACGTGAGATGTCTGGTGATTCGCTATCTGCCCTCTTCCTCATACATGACCTCACAGACGCACACGATTGGTTGGTGTCACTGTGATTGACAGGAGGGAGGGACGGTATGCCCCTCCCACTCAGAGCACGGCCGATTTTGCTCTGTTTTGGACTCTCGGCTACAGACATCATCAGGATTCAAACTCGCAGTCTCTAAACAATACGACGTACGCTTTTATACTTCATTTAATCCGAGTATGCACATTCCTACTACAGCTACAACTCCATTTAATATTTAACATTAAGGTTTATGTTTAACATTTATGCGTATTATTTACATTATTTACAGCGATCTTCTGTCTGATCATTTTTATTATTATGTATGGCAAAACTTTGCACTGAAACTTTGAGGTTATTTTACATAAATCGCACGTTTAAATGTACAAGAACAACTTTTTTTATTATTTCACCAGCTGACTAATGTGATGTGAGAGAGTAAAGTGTAGAGTAACACAGAGACTGAGCTTCTGTTTCACCAAACAATCAATCAGAGGTATGAAATGTAATAAACAGAAGCCAAAGTGTGGTGAGGTCACGAGGCCTGAAGAACAAACAGAAAGAGAAACCACATGATAAAAAAACACCTGATAGAAACCACATCTAATTTTTCCTTTATTATTTCTCTTAAAATAAACATTAACCTGTTAAAATTAAATATCAATACACCATTTTTATCATTTAATCCGATTATAATAAACCTTAACTCTTTGAAATTGTGTATCACTATAATACTCATTCTTTTACATCTATTAAAAGTAATATTTTTGTTTATATATTGTTTGATGGAAATCGTAAAGTAATATTTCTTAACGTGACGTATTTCTGAGTGAAACAGGCTTTTTCCTACTGTGATATCTGGGGGTGGAAAATGACAGACCTACACCATACGGCCAAAAGTTTGTGCACCCCTGACCATCACACTCATGTGTGGTTCTGCTCCAAACTGTTACCATAACATTGGAAGCACACAGTTGTACAGAGCGTCTCTGTGTGCTGTAGAGTTACAGTTTCCCTTCACTGGAGCTCAGAGGCCCAAAC
>CM074966.1:981054-999646 GCA_037577455.1 Pangasius macronema | reverse complement strand
GCAGGATCCTCTCCCACGTCTTCTACAAACAGACGAGACTGTACGGCTTCACCGTGCAGAACATACAGGACAAGATCATCCAGGTGAGCTAGCGTAGGTCACAGCAAAGGTGAGATGCCTGCACAGGTCACAGATGAGTTCATTTATGTAGATTTGAGCTCTTAGAACAGGTGAAGTATCAATCATGAATCAAAGTACAGGTGAACTGGTTAGTAGAGGTCATACATCATAACACAAGTAAGCCAGTATAGATTATATGTTAAAGTACAGGCTAGTATGGGTCACAGATCAAAAGCAAGGTGAGCTAGTCTAGGTCTTATAGTACAGGTGAGTTAGTGTAAGTCATAAACCATAATATGGGTAAGTTAGTATGAGTCTTAGAGCACAGGTTAGCTAGTCAAGGTAAAAGTACAGGTGAACTATTATGGGTCACTGTATAGGTCTTTTAGTACAGGTGAGCAAGTATAGGTCATAGGTCAATGTGCAGGTGAGCCGGTATAAAACACAGTTCATAAAACACGTGAGCTAGTATACCTCATATCAAATGTTAGCTGGTATAGGTCAAAGTACAGGTGAGTTAGCGTGGGTCACAGGTCAAATTACAGCTGAGGCTTTATAGATCTTTTACTACAGGTGAGCTAGTACAGGTCATAGGTCATAATACAGGTGAGCTAGTATACCTCATATCAAATGTTAGCTGGTATAGGTCAAAGTATAGGTGAGTTAGCATGGGTCACAGGTCAAAGTACAGGTGAGTTAGCGTGGGTCACAAGTCAAATTACAGCTGAGGCTTTATAAATCTTTTAGTACAGGTGAGCTAGTACAGGTCATAGGTCATAGGTCATAATACAGGTGAGCTAGTACAGGTCATAGGTCATAATACAGATGAGCTAGTAGAGGTAAAAGTACAAGCGTTACAGCACAGACGAGCTGTTTACAGGTCATAGGTCACAGCAGTGATATCAGGGTAATGTCCTTGGCAGGTGTCTACACATCCTCTGACAGGACAGGTGGACGAGGCGTACAGGTCTGAGATGACCGAGCGCTATGTGGATCTGATGGATCGGCTCGGTGCTTTGGGCTACAACATGACGCTCCATCCTCCCTTCACCGAGTTCATCATCAACACGTACGGCATCCTGAAGGAACGACCCGACACACACACGGCTCAGGAGCGGGGCTACAACGACCTGGACCTCCTGCGGTGCGTGATGGTGGAGATGGCGCCGTCCGGCCTGCTGAAAGACCTTCTGGTGCTCTTCAGCTGCCTGTGCTACCTGGTGGAGAAGGACGGAAAGCCGCTCGTCCTGTGGTAGCGCTAACGTGTGTGCTATCTCACTTTCCCCAAGCTGCTAAATCAGTTAGTCATTAAAAAGCCTGGAACATGATGTTACTGTTTACTTTTATTTATCATACAGTTCACAGATATTATCACTTTCCACACACCAAGAACAACAATAACAGACTTAACGGAGCCGTTATCAACTGGGGATGCAAAGCTAACATGCAGCTAATGGCCTCCAGTTTCGCATTTTACATCACTGTAGGTCCAAATCATTTGTTCAGTGTTTTAATTATTAATTTTCTGCAATGTTCTCTCAGAGAAAAGACTTTAAAGATACATTACATGAGCCTTTCAAGTCAAAACAACAGAAGATCAGCACTGCAGTGATCAGAGCTATAAAACTATTCAAAACCACCACTGAAGCAATGCCTCAGAGAATGAAAAATGGTAAATTAGCAGGTGTTATTGATCGCTAAAGCGTCTTTATTTCAAGTGTGTGAGCTTGTTTATACAGTGTTTCTATAGCATCGCAGCTCCAGGATCTCGGTTTGATCCTGATTTGTGTTCGTTGTTGTGGGTTTCCTCCGGGTTCTCCAGTTTCCTCCACGAAAACATACCATCAGGTGGACTGGCTATGCTAAATGGTGTGAAGGTGAGTGTGAATGCTGGCCTGAGATGGCCCGGTGTCCCATCCCGTACGTATTCCCGCCTCACGCCCAGTGTTCCCGGGATACACTCCGGATCCATCATGACCCCGAACACGAGAACACAGTTACTGACAGTGAGCGATTACTGTATATAGCATAGCTACTGATGATGAGTCATAATTCCACTGTCATCAAATCGGTCTCGCCCATTTTGTGTTTTTTCCTGAAGTTCAGTCAGGGAGTTTTTCCCTCTCACCAGCAGATCTAAATCTACATCCAGATCTCTGTGAATTAAACTGAATGGACTGGAACTTTTACTAGCTCATGTGGTTGATGTAGGAGGTTCAGACGGTGCAGAGACAGTTACAGGGTGTGTTTAAAGCCTAGCGCTGCTTCCACCACACCTTTAATACCAGCCGCACAGGAACGCGCACAGCAGCGCGGGCACGAGCACGAGCCTGACCTAATACGGTTTTTCCCGAGAGAGAAAGAGAGAGAGAGAGAGAGAGTGAGTGAGGAGAAGGAGGAGGAGGAGGAGGAGGAGGAGGAGGAAGAAGAAGAACGAGTCAGGCTGCAGTCAGTGGTGACTGGGATTCTTCACAGGAGGATGGAAGTCATAGCTCGTGTTTGAAGCCTCGTGTTTTGGAGCAGCAGCTGGAGTACAGGTGAGTAGACCAGGTAAACTTCAGCTAGCTCGCTGGCTAACACCTAGCCAGCCATGTTCTGGGAACATTTTCCAGCCGGAAATGTGAAGAAAAAATGGAGGTGTGGGTCCACCCCTGTGAGTCTCGAGTCGAGTCGAGTCGTGGAGCTTTTGAATCGAAGGCGCGCGCTCCATCACCTTTTTTAATTAAACATTTAGGAATCAAATCCGCGAGTCGATTCTGCGATTGGTCTCTGACGTCATCGCCCATAAGTCTCTCTCTCTCTCTCTCTCTCTCTCTCTCTGTGTGTGTGTGTGTGTGTGTGTGTGTGTGTTTACTGGCTTTTGATTCATTTCTTCTGCATGCCGACCTTCTTTCCTTTCCTTTCCTTTCCTTTCCTTTCTTTCACTCCAGTTCCTCAGAGCTTTTAGACACTTCGGTTTTTAATTATTATTGTTTTTCGTCTGATGATTCTGGAGTGAACTCTAATCTAATAAATGCACATTTTAGCCCAAAGCCAGGGCTGTTTCCACTGAGTTGGAGCAGGTGTTGGTTAGTGCAGGAAGGTGTGCAGGGTTGCCAGGTGTGTGTTACAGATCCCCTTCTGGAAGAATCCAGTTCACTCTGATCAGCACCTAAACCACAAGCCGAGCTGCTCAAACCCGGAGAACGTGTTGCAGCTGCTGAGTATAATAATACATTTTCTAATCAAATCAGCATTAAAACATTTAGGATTTCTTAAACAGTCCTTTCAGCTGGGTCTGGAGATGGCCTTGTATTATCGCTCATGTTGCCATAAATAAACTAAAGCTCTGGGAATCTCACAGTGTGAACTACATTTATCCAGTAATGACACACAGGCGTTAGTGCATGCAGAGACGTTTAGGCTAAATAGTTTAATTACTTTCTAATAATCATTTTACTACTATATAGATATAATTGATCTCGAGCTCAGGCTACTGTCTGTGTGGAGCTACGCATGTTCTCATGTTCTCCCCGTGTGAGTCTGGGTTTCTTCCAGGTTCTCTGGGTTCTCTCCTACCGCCCAGGAAGTCAGTGGGTGGACTGGATTTGCCAAATTACCCCCACAGTACATGTGAATGAGTGTAAATGTGTGTGTGTGTGTGTGTGTNAAAAAAGTGATCTAATGGACACAATCTGTGGACCTAAAAAGCAATTCTGCAGGATCTGGCAACACTGGCTCCGCAGGGACTAAAGCTCTGATTTAGTTCTTATCAGTGCAGCTGTAGAGGTGTGAAAGCAGTGAAAGATTCTTTGGTCTCAGGATTTCAAGCCTCGTGCCTCGGTTCTCATCATTCGTTCATGTTTCAGAACAGGACACCACCCATAGCTTAAAAAACAACAACCTTACATTCAGTTCCAAATTTAACCCAAATGACCACACCTTGATCCAGGCGATTGTTCTCTGCACTTACGAAGCGCTTTGTGTGACCGCCGCGTAGCAGGTGTTGTGCTTAACACACAGGTAAAACCAGAGGTGTGTGAGTTGTTTTCTCTCGTGTGTTGATTGCAGATGGTAAAAGGTGGACAGATGGCGAGGGTAGATTACTGTGTGCATGTCTGTTCTTGCCTCATCCCACGTCTGTGCTCTCTGCCCTCATCTCAACCTGGCCTATCGTTCTCTCAACCGAAATCACGCTGTGTTTATTCATCAGGGGTGAAAGTCCTTCTAAAATAAATCTGACGGATTAGTTAGACCTTACTGCTTTCCTGCTTTCGACTGTGTCGCATTTAACAGCTTCATATATTCAAAACAAACCACTAATAAAGTAATATCTTTCAGTTCAGCCTGGAGGAGGACTTACATCTTTACTGTAAAACACCAGATATTGACTTTTGGGCCTGTAAGTGGAAATTCCGGGGAATTGGCATTTGTGACATTCGAACTGGTATCGACTCGAAAAAGTATCTCAGCGTGTGTATCTGCTCATGTGAGCTTTCCGGAAGAATGCAGATTTAAATCCATATTTAAAAATAGGATACTAAAGTAAATATGTCAAGCTAATTGAATAGACGTCTATATAATCTGGGCTTCGGGGCACAGGAGATATCTGAAGAGACATTTGGACCGAGGGAAAAAAAAATGAAATCCTGTTTATTACAAACTTATAAACGGAAGTCTGAGGGCAGCTGTTAAAGTGAAACTATAAGATATGTGAAACTCAAACCTGCAGCTGGAAGAATAAAGGTGTGAGGATGGAGCAGACATGACACAACATCTTATCAGAGCTTACAGGAGCAATACAGTACAAAAAAAACGTCCCGGTTCCATCTCTAAAGCCCTATTCAGGCTGGATTAGTTTTCCTCGTGGAGGAGGTCTAATGTCATTATCACTGGAGTATTTCTGGGATTTTAGTCTGAATCCATCATGTCAGTAATGTTTTCACAGACTGCTCGTGCATGTGTCTGGAGAGATATATTATATCTTTTTATAACCTACGTTAAAGTCAGCCGGAGAAATGACTCCAGGGTTTTGATCAATTAGAGTTACTACAGACGTCTCTTACAACTTAGAGATTTATTTTCACCAGCACACTGAATGGACTCCATTTCAGTTAAATGTTAGTTCAAGACTTAGACTTTCATGATAAGTAAATTTGGATAAACATGTCTTTCCGTTCTATTCTCAGTGCAGGAAACGTCTTCGGAACGCTGCGGATCAGGTCGAGATTAGACCGAACGTGTTGGAGTATTCCTTTAATATACACTTGTGTTTTTTTTTTTAACTTGCAGGGTGATTCTTCGGCTACGGGCTGGACGTTTGGATGAAAAACGCATGGCGGATGGGAGATGATTGGACCTGTCGTGAGTTGCTGCGTGTCCTTGTTGTGGTGTTGTGAGACGAGGAATGCCTCTGAGAGAATCTCCCTTCCCTAATGGCTTCGTCGGGGCCCTGCACGCCCTGGGATGGGGCCTCATCTTCCCCTGCTTCTGGTTCCTGGACCGACTCATCGCCGTGTGCGTGTCCACGACACTGGAGCGCAGGCGGAGACGGGAAGAAGAGTGCTACCTCCACCCGCTCAAGGTCCTTTTTGGCTCGTTGCTCTTCCTCTTCCTGTTTCTTATCTCGGCGCCGTTTGCTTTGCTGGGTATGCTGTTGTGGGCGCCGCTCCAGTGCGTGCGCCGTCCCTTCTCTTACAGGCAGCGGGAGGCGACCATTAAGATGCAGGACCGTAACGCTGGATGGGAGGAGTCTGGAAAGGTGACGTTTGGGTTTTTAAGCGCTAATCTGTGCCTCCTGCCCGGGGGCCTGGCGCGCTTTAATAACCTGGCTCACACGCAGCAGCGGGCACTCGCCATCGGGCGCAACATCGTGCAAGGCGTGAGCCGGCCGCATATCCGTATTTTCGTCGACTCACCAAGTAGCTGCGGAGCCTTGAGCCCATCCTCCAGCCTCCTGAACACAGGCTCCGCCTCCTACGGCGCCACTGACGCTCAGACACAGCCAGCGCCACCAGAGCAGGATGGGGACGTTCCTAAAAATTCACCACCAGTCAGAGAGGATCAGGCTGCGGATGCTGATAAAGAAATCCTCCAAACGTCCACCGGGGGCGCCGTAGCAAGCAATCACACACACGAAGTCCAGGTGAACGGAAGCCACGTGAAGCCATCGCGAGCGCTACACACGCCTCTGGAGGTGTCGGCCCTGTTTCCAGCCAACGTGGACATCCTGTGCCTGCAGGAAGTGTTTGATAAGAGGGCGGCGGCCAAGCTGGCTGAGATTTTGTCTCCGCTCTTTGGTCACATCTTGTATGACGTGGGCGTGTACGCCTGCAGCTCCGGCTCCTGCTTTAAGTTCTTCAACAGCGGCTTGTTGGTGGCCAGTCGCTACCCGGTGATGGAGGCGCAGTACCGCTGCTTCCCCAACAGCCGAGGAGAGGACGCTCTCGCCTCTAAGGGCCTGCTCTCTCTGAAGGTGCACATGCTGATAGCCATCTTTTATTAAAGTTGCGCGTAAATGTTTTGTATTGCAAACCGAACTAAAAAATACCATGTAAACGCCAATCTGCTCTAAATTACCAAGTGCATTTACTTCACATTTATATTTGGCCACGCCCATAGAACTCCATAAAAGGCAAAGAGAGCTGAAAACTTCAAAATGGCGACTGAACGGTGGACGATCGCCTCCTTAGCGCGAGGCGTGTGCTAAATCTTCCAGTAACGCAGTTCAGCCACTGCAGCGCAGCTAATAACAGCCAGTATTATTGCTTTAAGTTATCTGCAGTAACTCATCAACTGATATACGATCCAGCGAGCTTCCTTATATGGAAATTCAGGAGCAAAATGTAGGATATGAACGTTCGTGAATTCTTTACGAATAAATTGTTTTCGTATCCATTTTTCGTAAACGTTGTGATGGTTTCTAAAACCGAGCGTTTTTTGTTGCCAGGTACAAACGGGGCTACAGAAGGGGGAGAAGAAAATGGTGGGGTTTTTTAACTGCACTCATCTTCACGCTCCAGAAGGTACGAAATCTTTACGTCTCTCACGTCATATCTTATCTCAGACATCTCGTTGGAAATGTTTCTGTCTCTGTAGAGCTCGATTTATTTATTATTATTTTTTCTGCTGGTTTTAGGAGATGGACAGATCCGATGTGAGCAGCTGAGCATGATCAGCAAGTGGATCGGCGAGTTCCAGAGCGCAGCCAGGCAGCAGGACGAGGTGGTGGTGTTCGACGTGCTGTGTGGAGACTTCAACTTCGACAACTGCTCTCCGGGTACGGCACAAAACAAACAAAACAAACAAAAACAAACAAAAACAAATGTCCTGACATCTGTAACTGTCGTCTTTTTTCATGTCATTATTTTTTAAAAAATATATACAATAAATACACAACATTTTTTTCAGTATTTATATTTTAATTTGTATCATTATTTTATTATTCTAAAATGATTTTCTTTTATTTTTCATTTTATTTTTCATATCTTTCTCTTTATTTATTTAATTAATTTATTTATTTCATTTCCTTATCCTCATTTCTTCTTTTTTTTAATTGGCTCTTTATTATTTAAAAAAGTCTTTTAATATTTTTTTTATTTACATTGCATTTTATTCTGTATTCGTATATTTATAAATCTTTTTATATTTTTATTTTATTATTTTAAAATTAAAAATACTGTTCTTCTTCTTTATAGTTCATTTTATTCTATTAAATATCTTAATTTTTTTCAATTACATTTTCTTCTATAGATGTGTATTTTTTATATCTGTTTGTTTATCTTTTATATTTATTTGAATAATTTTATTCTAAAATTGCTCGTTTTTAATCTATATTTCATTTTATTCAGTTTTTGAATATTTAGTTTCTATTTATGCTCATTTTTTCTTTACCTTTATTTTTATTAAAGATAGATAGATAGATAGATAGATAGATAGATAGATAGATAGATAGATAGATCTGAGCTAATTGTTGAATAATTCTTTGAATTTTTTAAATTTAATTTAATTTAATTTTTATTTTATATTTGTGCATGTTTAAAAAATATTCTTACGCTCATTTTGTCTTTATTTTTCTTTAAATCTCTTTCTAATTTTTACTAAGAACTATTGTTCTAAAATTCATTTTATTTTTGTTCATTTATATTTTGTTTTATTCTGTATTTCTTTGTTAATCTGCTTATTTTTAATGACTTATATTTTTTTTTTTACTGAACGGTACACCACGGCTGTGCATGAAGCGTAATTACAGTCATTACTAACTCCAGGTGCTAATGACCTTTATGACTGTGTAACTAACACTGGAAGCGTTATTGTGATTAACGCCGTCACAGTAAATCACACAGTCGTCCCTGACGCTTCATGATCAGACACGATAGGTCTCAGGTGAGATGTTATAAAGATATAAAGAGCTTTTATAAGAAAATATTCCCTGTTATAAAGTGTTATAAGCAGTGCTCCAGTTCACGGCACAGGGCCAGTGATTCGTGATTGGATACAAGTAAACAAAGAACTTCATACTTATTGGCCAGATAAGATAAGAGCACCATGGATTATCCTGAAAGATGACAGGAAATGACCTCAGTTGTGAGGCGCGAGAGCTACTTCATCCTGACCTTGAGTCTTAAATCATCATCAGGGAGTGAGCCCGTCTCTACACCTTCAGCCAGACCTCCAAGGACATCTTCCTGTTCTCTCACACAGCAAGTCGAAATATAACGAGCAGATGCGCTAGACCTCACGGCACCCACATGAGCGTCGCACTTACGGAGTGTAATGAAGGATTAACTACGACTACTAATAATAATAATAATAAAGAAATGACTAATAGATGAAGGATTAGCTAATTAATGACAGTGTGAAATTAAATCATGTTCCTTAGATCACTGACATTAGTGCAGTAATGACATGCTCATTAAGGATACTTGTTGTATGTACATTAAATATGTTATATTAGATAATATAAATATGTCGTATTAAATAGCGTACAAGCAGAATAATGTCTTTTGTGTGTGCAGATGACGATCTGGAGCAGAAACACACTCTGTTTAACGACTACACGGATCCATGCAGAGCCGCAGCGGGCCGAGAGAAACCCTGGGCTATAGGTATACACACACACACACACACACACACACACACACACACACACACACACACACACACACTGCACACAGACCGCTTATAACGAGGAGAGTCTGATCGGTCAGAAGGTGTTGATCCATTTCCTGTAGCAGAAGCTCTGACAGAAGTGCAGCTGCACATCACAGGTTTATAATAATATTAATATTAATGCGCTCGTCCTGACACATTATCGTTTCTATAGTAACAGCTCGTTGATATGGTGAAGCTTTCTGTAAGGAGAAATGTGTTTATGTAGCACTTATGGAAGGAGTCTCCAGTGTCAGCGCTTTGTAACAGTCGGAGGTCAAGCTTTGAGTTTTCCAACATCTTCAGGACAGAGGAGTTTACGCTTCCACAACATTAAACGTAACTATAAACGGATAAAAAGGACGAAGTGTCATTGGTAAATTTCTGTGGTGTAAGAGGAATAAAGCACTGTGTGTGTGTGTGTGTGTGTGTGTGTGTGTGTGTGTGTGTGTGTGTGTGTGTGTGTGGTGCTGTGAGAGTTAAATAATCAGTGACGGTGTGGTGTGAAGGAGCGGAGTCACTGCTTCGTCCCTGACTGGTTTATTCCTCTTACACCACAGCAACTGACCCTTTTTAATTTATTAATGAACAATATGTCATGTCTTTTTGTCCATTTATAGTTATATTTGTTATGTAATAATAGCTAGTACCCGATCAGATCCAGTGCATTTGGTGTTAATTTTCTGGGGTTTTGTTTTTGATTATTTATTTTTCTTCCTTCGCTCCTCAGGCACTCTGTTACAGCAGCCTACACTATACGACGAGGACGTGAACACTCCCGATAACCTGCAGAGGTAAACTCATTTACTTTAATCAATCAATCAATCAATCAATCAATCAATCAATCAATCAATCAATCAATCAATCAATTAAACAATTTGTAACTAATTAATTAAACATTTTTGTACCAGAATAAATAAATAAATCTGTTTTGGTTATAAATGAGCTATAAATGAATTATTACATGGCTACATGATGTTACTTTTTTAAACTATAAATAAATAAAACTGCTATATATACAATATGAACGCAGTCAGCTCCAGAATTATTGGCACCCTTGGTAAAGATGGAGTTTAAAAAAAAAGTATGACAAAATGTCACGCTGTAAATATGAGCGAAATCTAACCCTTAACTGATGTAAAGAGTTTAACTGGGAAGTGCTGAAATTAAAAAAATAAACATTTTAAGGTTTAGTAGTTTTTAAAGGAAATGATATCAGATGGGTCTCAGTATCGCAAAGGAAACGTGGTATTGTTCTGTCTCTACGTTTAAAATCGTGTTTTCTTTCTGCAGGACTCTGGAAAATGAAGAGTTGCGTAAACTGTACCTGGCGCCGCCCATACCCCGGGGCGACGCCCCGCTGGTGTACCCCGAGCCCGGGGAGGCCTGGGTGGGCCGCCGCATTGACTACCTCCTCTACAGAGAGAGCTCTCTGACTGAGCGCTGGCACACAGTGAGACGCTGTATTTTCACTTTATTCTCAAAATATTGCAGCTTTTTGCTTCTAATATTATGACTTTTTTGTTGAAACATTGTGAGTTATTTCCCTCGAAACATTACAACTTTATATCTGGTAATAAACTGCGTGATTTTCTTACTGCGTTTGTTGCAATTCTTTTCCCTCCTGCATGTTTGTCTCGAGGGAAATCTGCTCTCTGACGCCTACAGAGCAGAAAAACCGGCTCCGGATCTTTAACCTGGCGGCGTTAAACGCTTATTTAGGGAATAAAACAGTGTGTGTGTTGTGCTGTTGTGGTAAAATAATCAGTGATAGAGCGGGTGCTGAAGCAGAGTTCCTGTTACCACCATAACGGTGTTTATTTTCCTGTAACAGCACGTCCTGCAGTGTTTTATTCCTCTTATACTACAGCAACTTGCCAGCAATTGCAACTTTGTTATTTATTAACGAACAGCATGTACTTTTTATCTGTTTATAGCTACGTTTCATCTTGTGAAACAAGTTAGTTCCTGTTCTCACTTACGTTATAGCAGCTATAAACAGTCATTGCCTCATCAGCCTCTCTTCTCTCTCTCTCTCTCTCTCTCTCTCTCTCTCTCTCTCTCTCTTGAAGTAAAAAACCGCAGCTTGTCATGTTACAGAGAAACCGCAAAGAAGCGTAAACAGAAAACCTAAAGATACCTCTGACACTGGAGACTCCTTCCGTCAATGTAAATGAAATGTTTCCTTCCAGAAAATTTCTCTGAAGCGTCCAGAGTACACGCACACGTCCGTGTCAATGATGACAATGATATCTTTGCATCCTTTTTTGTATTGTGCTGCAAACTTGTCGATCAAATATATACCTAATATCTAATATTGTGGATTATAGATTATAGATTATAGATTATAGATTATATGTGGATACACAGATAATATACAGATATATAAAGATAAACTAGGATGTATATAATGATATAGAGATAATCCAGAATATACCGAGCTGCAGGATGATTCCAGGCAGTAAAACATCAGTGGTGTAACAGTGTGATGTAGAGTTCAGCAGCACTGATGGCTGTGGAGAAGAAGCTGGTCCTGAGCCTGGTCCTGGTGAAGGTGAAGGTGTTCCTGTATCTCCTCCTGGATGGAAGGAGGTTGTACAGTGTGTGACAGGGATGGGAGGAGTTCCTGACCATCTTGCGTGTTCTACACAGACGTCTCCTGAGGTGCAGACGTTCATGGCTGGTAGTTTGGGCCCTGGTGATGTGTTGGGGGGGTTTCACCACCCTGTGCAGCGCTTTTCTTTCAGACACCGTGGAAACGGTGACGGAGTGAGACAGCAGGTCATCAGCAGGTCATTGCGTTTCTAGGAAAGGAAAAAGTGAGTTTCATCGAATCTGATCTTCATGTTTGTTTTTCTTTTCTTCTGTTCATCTTTCAGGAGGTTGAAGAGTTTACATACGTGACGCAGCTGGCTACTTTAACGGATCACGTCCCCGTGGGCCTGAGACTCAGCGTCACACTCGACTCGTCAGGCTCTTGAGCTGGAACACACACACACACACACACACACACACACACACACACACACACACACAGCGCTTCAGACCTGCTGCTGTTACAGGACAGGAGAATAAAATAAACTGCAGCTGAAACGCAGAAGTCTGCGCTGTGCCAATGTTTTACATATCAGGAGCTAAATCCTGATTTATCTTTGATTGTATCGCAATATTTTATCGGGGTGAGATTTCTGTCACTTCTGATCTAACGAAGACACGCCTGTGGTTTGGGGTTTGTATATAATCATGAGATGATGTGAAATTCAGTTTAAACTTTGCACTCCTGCAGTATGGGCTGCACTGAAGCCGTCACCTCCTGCATGGTTTAGGATCCACTGAGAGGCTCCGACCTCCCGGCAATAAGCAACGACCTTTTCTTACTTTTGTTCTTATTTTTATCTTTTATTTTTTTTCATGCACACACACAGATGATTCATGGAATCTATTTTAATAAAGAAAAAGTGACACTTTTCAAATGTGCGCTGATGATTTCATTTCTATCAAAATACATTTGCGTTATTTATTCATTTGTAAACAAAGTTATAAATGAGGACAAGAAATAAAAAAAGACATAAAACAAGCAGAAAGTTTGTACTTTTGATCAAAGTTTTTTTTTGAATGCAATTATTAAAGCTCTGATGAAAAAGCATTTGATGACAACAAACAAAAAAAATCTATAGAATTATCTATAAACATGAACAGAGCTAAAAAAAAAAAAACTTTTATTAGTTTTATATGAAGATGAAGTATTAGAAAGAAGCCTGTTCCCTCTGAAGTGCACTATTTTGTCATTTTATACTCATTTCTTAAAGGATGCTTAAAAAAGCTTTTCTTTAACCCTAGAATATTTAATATATTTAATTTAATAAAAAGCTAAATAAATAAAACAGTATTTTATATATAAATGAGCATGAAATTAAATTTTACACATTCTAAAGTAAAATAAGACGTTAATACACTTAGACCTTGATCTGCTTTTTTAAAGTTGTTTTTTTAATATTAATAATCTGTGTTTTTAAATGAAAAGCAGAACTCGCTTGTTTGCTTTTTTCTTTTTTTATTGCATTAATATAAAAATATACGACACAGATCCATTCATTATACCAAGTCACCATTAACATTAACATTAACATTAACTTCACGTTGAAAAAAATAAAAGAGAAATATGGAGGAAATAAAAACAAAGCCAAAGAAGAAAAAGATTTAGACAAACAAATTCAAATGAAGTCCATGAGTTCAGGCTCTTTTTTGCATTTTTTTTTTTTTTTATTTGTAGATGTTTGCGAAAAAAATCTATATATTGTTTGGCTTCAGTTTTAAAGAATGTCAATAGAGGCTTAGATTATTATTTACATTTATAAATAAAATAATTAAATTACTGACAAAATATTGATTGTTCTTCCTGTTGCAGAGCCACTAAAGTTAAACACTAAAATCTGACTCGGGATGGTTTATAATGTGTGTGTGTGTGTGTGTGTGTGTGTGTGTGTGTGTGTGTGTGTGTTTACAGTGTCAAAAAAAAGAACTTTTGTTTGTGTTTTGTGACTTTTATTGTAAAATCTCCAACATCCGGTTTCCGGTTATACGCTCATAACAAAGATGGCGGCCTCGGGGGAAGAAGAGGGAGTATATTTCGTGGTAAACAACATTCCTGTGAAATTTCGCTCTGCCGATCTGAGAAATTATTTCAGCCAGTTTATAGAAAGCGGAGGATTTTTGTGTTTTCATTACCGACACAGACCGGAAGTGAGGATAAACCCAGCGGAAGCAGAAAAGGCTGAGATAGGAGAGGAGGATGAGGAAGGAGAGAGAAAGAGCGAGGTTAAAGCTGAAGCTTCGTGTTGCTGTGTGCTGTCTGTGAAGAGAAGAGAAGCGGAGCGCTTTGTGAAGATGTACAGCGGGAATCAGTGGATCGACTCGAAGGGCAGCTGGCTGGTGAAGCGCTGTCTGATCCGGAGGGTTAAAGTGTCCGAGCGCAGCGGTGAGTCTCAGCCCGAGTCTGTCACTCTGGTTCTTTCATTAAAGGTGCAGTCTGTGAGTTTCAGACCCGCTCCTCACCCTGTAATAATCAAACAGTTCCCCACATCGCTTTAAAACCCTGACTCACCAAATGAACATTTAATTACACCTGCTGGTTTTCTTCACTTCAGCTTTAAATTTCTAACAGCTTTCTAATTGTGTTGTTTTCCGACCCGGAATCTAAAAATAAAACTATACAAATTTCTAAAAAAAAAAAAAAAAAAAAAAAAAAGTTTTTAAGCAAGAATTTAAATATTGAACTGTAGTATATTCTAGTAAACGTTACATTTATGTTAAACTGATTTTATGTATATATTTTTAATTTTTAACCGTAGCCAATATGTGTGCTGCTTTGTGTGTATATATTTCTGTGTATAGATACTGTTGTTTTTTTGTGTGTGTGTGACATCACTTCCTGTAACTTATTGCACAAAATAGCAACAATTTAGTAAAAAAAAAAAAAAAACTTAAAAATGAATTAAATTAATTTAAAAAAAAAGAATAAAGTCGATGTTAAAAAGCGTTTTTTATGAATCGTTGCAGCTCGTAAACACAAAAATGTTTTCATTTGCGAGACGAAGCTGCTTCTGTAAGTGACGTGATGTGATGTGACGTGACGTGATGTGATGTGACGTGACGTGACGTGATGTGATGTGACGTGACGTGACGCCGTGTCGCTGCTTTTCCCTGCGCAGATCCGGACGCTTTTCCGTATAAGACGAAGGCGGAGCTGAGGCGTCCCACGGCGCACACGGAGCATTTCACAGAAGCCGACCTGCACGCCCTGCCCGAGCTGACTCCGCCCGCTCTCATGCCCGCCGGGAACGTCGGCACTCCGGTCAGCGTGTTCCTGCGGCTCATCCAGTCCTGCCGCTTTCCTCCGCGCCTCATCCGCAAACTCGGCCTCACCTTCCCCAAGACGGGGTCGCACCGTCGCTACGGCAACGTCCCCTACCACTACAACACGGCCGTGGTGGTGGCGAGCGAGGAGAGCGTGTTCACTGCGGGAGGGGTGGAAATCTGCGGCCCGGGGGGCGTCGCTCCGCCGAAGAGCGCCGAGAAACCGAGAGACGGGACGCACGAGAACGAGGACCGGCCAATCAGAGCGGACCGTCCGGCGGCGGGGGCGGAGAGCGAGGAGGAGGAGGAGGAGGAGTCAGGACCAGACGATGTGAGTCATTTTCATACAGTGACAAACATATAATATAATAACATGCGATTAAAGGGTTGGTTATTGCTGTGGTGCGAAAATATTGGCACACGCCTGCACTAATGAAAACAAATATAGACAGGAGGGGTGTGTCTGTGTCTGTGTCTGTGTCTGTGTCTGTGTCCGTGTCCAGGTGTCTGTGTGTCTGTGTGTGTGTGTGTGTGTGTGTGTGTGTGTGTGTCCAGGTGTCTGTGTGTATGAGGTGGTTGATGCTGTAGTCTTTATATTATTAAATTATTATAGCTACACCGCTAGTCCTCTACACAATGTTCAGTATGCTAACTGTGTGTGTCTGTCTGTGTGTCTGCGCGTGTGTGTGCGTGTCAGGACGATGACCGGTGCGAGGAATGGGAGCGACACGAGGCTCTGCACGAGGACGTGACGTCTCAGGAGAGAAGTAAAGAGCGTCTGTACGAGGAGGAGATCGAGCTGAAGTGGGAGAAAGGAGGATCAGGCCTCGTGTTCTACACCGACGCTCAGTACTGGCAGGAGGAGGAGGGGGGTCAGTCACCGCGCTGCACATCTGCATTCACAGCTGCATTTAAAAATATTTAGTTTCAAATATTTTTGTCACCATGTAATGGTTTGTAGGGCCAGTCGTATTTAATCAGGAAGCGAGATTATTAATTATGTACAGCTGTGCTGAATCCACTCGCCCTTCACCCTGAAGCGTGACAGGAAGTGCTCAGGGAGACTCGTTAATGGTGTGATTAATCACACTGGGATTAAATCAGATAACAGTGTGCCCTTCATGCTCCTTCACTCGTTTGCAATCACGATTCATTTTTATCTTTTTTGTAGATTTCGATGAGCAAACAGCAGACGACTGGGACGTTGACATGAGCGTCTACTACGATAAAGGTATAATCAACACGTCCTTACTCTGAGCTACTCGGAGTCACAAAGAATTTAATTTCATTTATTCATTTTATTCATTATTCTTTATTTATAATTCAGTTTGAATGAGAATTGTTCTAAATGTCACTACAGTCGCGAATGTGGAAAAAAACATGAATAGAAATAAATAAAACCTCTAGGCTTCATATTTAACACACAAAAATAAAACGATACACTGTACTGCAACAGTATGTTTTATAAAGTATCAGTAATGTAGACACACACACACACACACATTACACTTTAAAGATGTTTGGAAAAATCAAATCCGTGAGCGTTAAACCTGCGAATGTGGAGAGCCGACTGTAGTTCATCAGTTCGTTAGTTAATTAGTTAAGTGGTTGTGTTAATTGCCCGTTGTCGTGGTTGTGATGTGGCTCTCGGTCAGACGGAGGAGACATGGACTCCAGAGACTACGTCCGCATGCGCTATGAGAAGCGGCTGAGGGACGGAGTGCAGCAGCCGGAGATCAGCCAGCAGAAAATCGGCACCTTCGAGAAATTCACCAAGGTAAGAGCCTTCAGTAAAAAAATCTGATTATTATTATTATTATTATTATTATTATTATTATTATTATATGTTTCTCTCCTGCTCACGATTACAATTTACCAACAAAAACAAAAATCACGATAAACGATTTACTGTGATTTAGAACAGAAATCAAACGTAAATAAAGAGAAGAAAACCAACATTTCCTCCCGTTTCGTTTAAAGAGAATAGCGTAAGCAGTGATGATATGACCAGCTGTGCAGTCGGGAGCTGCTGGCAGGCAGAGGCAGTCGTGAAAACTCAGCTGGATGATGGATTTTTTTTTAGGTAATTCTGCAGTAATGTGCAGCAAATAGAAAAAAAATCATAACAACATTTTTTCTATAATCCTTTTACCAATTTTGCACAAATTTTAAATTTACAAATCCACACGGTCGACGTTTTCATCGCTCAACATGTTTGAATGCGTCTTAACGCTGACCGACGCGGAAGAGCAAAAAAAACTAAACAGAACGGTTAAATACGCCTATGCAGCTGTCAATCATTCCAGATTCTTACGTTGATTCTCATCTCTTGAGTAATTTTTTATCGGCAGCGTGATATCGTGTAGAGACGATTAAATCAATATATCGCACAGGCCGACTGTTACTGTAATGCTGTACACTGCAAGTCTGATTGCTGAGACGTACGTATCATCGTGTGTGTGTGTGTGTGTGTGTGTGTGTGTGTGTGTGTGTGCGTGTTGCAGGGCGTGGGGCGGCGTGTGATGGAGAAACAGGGCTGGAAAGACGGCGAGGGACTCGGACACTCTCGCTCAGGGATTCCTGAGGCTTTAGAGAACGAAGGACAGCATCCCAACTGTAAGAGAGGCTTCGGGTGAGTTCGCGCTTCATTACATAACACTTTCATTCCCTCACACGCTAATGACGTAAGATCAGCTTATAATCTAATGTGATCGTTGTGTGTTATGTTTAAACGGACTGGTGTATCCGTGCTGTAATGGGAGTGTATGCAGACTCGTGGGAGAGGGTTCGTCGACTTCTCCCGTGTTACTGTAGCTGTAACGAGACAGAAACGCAGAGGCTGGAAAGATCCCCAGCCTCCTACACTCGCGGTTAGAATCAGTGATGATCAGTGAGAGCCTCGTATGAAAAACTGAATGAAAATCACACACACACACAGACATTTGGAAGAACTTTATTAAGATCTCACTTAAAAGGAGGAATGATATTAAACTCACGTTTGTATTGTCTTCTGATTTATTCAGCGTCTTGTGCTTTTTAAATAAATAAATACATTTTTGTGTCGTGCCTTTCTTCTTAACTTGAGGTTTGAATCAATGATTAATTAACTTCTGTGTGTACTGAGTGTGTTATATCAATACAATGTAATTAAAATAATAATAAATAAATAAACCTGACTTGTTCTTCTCTGCAGGTATCACGGGGAGAAGCTCAGCTCGTTCCAACCGATTAAAAAACCTCGGCCTGATTTTCACATATCGACCGTTTACGACGAGCCGAAAGACATCGACCGGGGCGACACACTCCTCCGCCGGCAGCCGAGCACCAGCATGAAACACACACACCGGCATCCGGAGGAACGCGCCGAGCCACAAAGCTGACCTTTTACTTCATTTATAACTCAAGCATTTGTTTGTGTTTAGATCTTATTTATATACAGTACTGTGCAAAAGTCTTAGCACTTTATATATGATGTTTATTTTCTGACTTCTACATTATTGATTCAGTACAAAAACATTTTAGACTCCAGACATTAGTTTTCAGCACA
>CM074966.1:951210-954206 GCA_037577455.1 Pangasius macronema | reverse complement strand
CACACACACACACACACACACACACACACACACAGCTGGCTGATCTGAATAGGCGTCTTCCAGCTGAGGCGGGGATGCCCCCTCCCAAACCCGGCCCCTTACGGCAAAGAGAAGCCCCGCCCCCTCCTCGTCCCTCCCCCCACACCATCACGCTTCAGGCCCCGGCGTTTAGGAACCTGCGCTTACCCAAGAGGCTCCGCGTCATCTACTTCCTGGCGCGCACCCGTCTGGCACAACGCATCATCATGGTGAGACGAATCTGCGGAGTTGTCTGTGAAACTAACTCTCCCCGAGCCCACAGTCACTCACTGTAACCCTTGTGTGTGTGTGTGTGTGTGTGTGTGTGTGTGTGTGTGTGCAGGTCGGCACTGTGATCTGGATCGGGATCCTGGTGTACACCGACCCCGCCGGTCTGAGGACGTACCTGGCCGCTCAGGTGTCGGAACAGAGCCCTTTGGGAGAGGCGGGGCTTCCTCCTCACTTGGGCGTGGCTCCTGTGTTCCCGGGCGGAGACCCAACTAGCACTCTCAATGTACTTCCTGCTCCAGACCCCACCCCTCTGCCCGAGAACCAATCGCAGGGAGCGGAAGCCCCAGGTCCCGCCCCGTTGGTCAGCCCTCAGATCACATGGGGTTCGGAGGACGAGGAGGTGTGGAGGCGTCTGTCGTTCCGATACTGGCCCTCGCTCTTCAGCTACTATAACATCACGCTGGCTAAGAGGTGTGTGTGTGTGTGTGTGTGTGTGTGTCTCAATATCCAGGGTAAAACAGTCACCTGTTAACACAAGAACGTGTGTGTGTGTGTGTCAATATCCAGCCTAAAACAGTCACCTGTTAACACAAGAGCGTGTGTGTGTGTGTGTGTGTGTGTGTGTGTGTGTGTGTGTCTCAATATCCAGCGTAAAACAGTCACCTGTTAACACAACAGTGTGTGTGTGTGTGTGTGTGTGTGTACGCAGGTATATCAGCATCCTGCCCGTCATCCCCGTCACGCTGCACCTGAGCCCTCAGGAAGCCATCGAGACGCGACACCCTCAGGATACCCAGCATGCACCACGGGTCAGCGCCAGAACCGCGCAGCTCCAGACCGACCTCACGCTGTACAAGTCAGTGTCTCATCACGGTGATCAGCTCTCGCTGTACACACCCGTCAACACGGATTTATTTATTCCTGTAATACCACAATTCAATTTTAAAAATTATTTTCTATAATTCATGAAAAAATCGTTACTGAAAATAAGGAAATGAACGAAAAGATGACGTCGTGTTTCCGAATAATTACGTTTTTAAAATCTGATTATGCTTTTAAAATTAAAATTAAAATTTAATTAGTTCAGTTTTCAAAATGTGTTCTGTTAAAAAATAAAATGAATGTGCAATAATAGTAATAATTAAATAATAATAACTAATAAATTATTTAAAAATTGCGTGATTATGATTTATTGCATTATTATGATTTTAAAAAGGACATTTTGGAAACCAGTTATAATTAAATTAAAAATAACTACATGATTGAAGAAATAAATAAATTATATTTTATTTCATTATAATATTTAATAGTTTGACTCGTACGTATTATTGTAATTTATTATGTGGTTATTTCAGTTTTTTTTTTTTAATTATTCCTTTTTTGGCACAAAGTCACGTGACGGTGTGTAAACGCTACGCGCTTAACGAGTTTAACAGTTTATTTTTAATTATTTACTACAGCAGTGTGCAGATACAGTTGTGCCGAGTCCACGGCTTAAATCTTTGCGTTTTTATCATGTTTTACATTTCTTTCAGATTATTTGTATAATAATTAAAATTAAAAATAGACTTTTGCAGCATTAAGCGTGTGTGCAGATGTTTCTGAATTATGGAATTTCCAGCTTGTTATTTTTAAGTCTGTAACAGTTTCTATTCAATTTCTTCTTGTTGAGGTCAGCGGGGTTTTTTTAAATTATTTATTTTATTCTGTCCTTCTTCCCGTTGCCCAAGTCGATGATGGTGAAGTGCCGAGGTGGATGTGGTAGACCACTTAAAGTGAAACCGTTTAAGAGAGACTGGAGGTCAGATATACTTTCGCTAACAGTGTGAGTGGGAAGAAAAATTGCTTTAGTGGCCAAAACTTGTAAAAAAAAAAATAAAAAGAGGAACTCTTCTGCTGGAAATTTAGGTTTCTGAAAATAAATCCTCCAGAAATGAAATGTTAGCACCACAGCATGGCATGACAACTTCCTTTATCTTTGGGCCACGAATAAAACAGACCACTGGAAGAATCCAGATCTCAAGTGCATGAGATCATTTTTAAAAAATATTCTGTAGAGTTCACTTTTCACAGAAAAACCACAAGTTCATTGGTGAAATCTGTTTTTGTGGAAGAATGAGACTATCCAAAGCATTGTCTAACCAGTAGACTCTAAAAGTACACACACACACACACACACACACACACACACTTTTATAAGTTATAAATTACGAATTGTGGTGAGTTTGTGAAATAAATGATGCTGTAGGAGAGTATGTGGTCTCATTGTTTGTGTGTGTGTGTGTGTGTGTGTGTGTGTGTGTGTGTGTGTGTGTGCAGGGTCGCTGCACTTGGCCTCTTTGCCGGGGTTCTCCTGGTTCTCCTGCTCTTCTGTCTCTATCGCGTTCTCTGTCCTCGTAACTACGGACAGAATGGAGTCCAACATGGCCGCCGTCGCCGTGGAGACCTGCCCTGTGACGAGTACGGCTACTCGCCGCCGGTCAGCGAGATCTCGCCACTGCTACTGAGAGGGCATAGCATGGTATATATGTATATATATATACACACACACACACACACACACACACACACACACACACAGCGACTCCGGCAAGTGAAAATGAAACATCAGCATCTTAAACGGTTTCATATTTTACATTATTTCTGAGTTTACACAAACGACTAGCAAAAGCATAACTATAAAAAAAAACCAACCTTGTGTGTTAGCGTTAGACACGAGGCAGTGATCATGACGTCTGTGTACTGAG
>CM074966.1:926210-946210 GCA_037577455.1 Pangasius macronema | reverse complement strand
ACAATGATTTGAAAGATGAGAGAGAGAGAGAGAGCGAGAGAGAGAGAGAGAGAGAAAATGAAAGCGTTTTAAAGCTCTGGGGATTTTTTTTTTTAAAAAACATGCCAGTAGTGGGACAGCAATAGGGCATGACATTTGTGTGTGTGTGTGTGTGTGTGTGTGTGTGTGTGTGTGTTCGTGCTTTTTTTTTTCTAATGGAAGACTGGACTTTAAGAGCTTTTTTATATTTTTTGCTAGAAAAAGACTCAAAAAATCAAATCGCAATGTATTTTGTACTCGTGGGGTGAACGGGATGCTGAACATCGCTGCCTGAAGAAAGGTGTGTGTGTGTGTGTGTGTGTGTGTGTGTGTGTGTGTGTGTGTGTGTGTGTTTTGGGGGCGGGGGGGGACGTAGAAGTTTACATAGAGAATAACTGCTGATGAGTGTGTGTGTGTGTGAGAGAGAGAGAGAATTGTTCCTAAGGCTTACTGTAATCAGATGAACCTGTAAAGGAGGAGTGTTGAGCGAGTGTTGAGGGAGTGTTGAGCGAGTGTTGAGCGGATGTTGAGCGAGTGTTGAGCGGGTGTTGAGCGAGTGTTGAGCGAGTGTAGAGCGGGTGTTGAGCGGGTGTTGAGCGGGTGTTGAGCGAGTGTAGAGCGGGTGTAGAGCGGGTGTTGAGCGAGTGTTGAGCGAGTGTTTTGGGAGTGTTGAGCGAGTGTTGAGCGAGACGTGTCACTTTTTAATATTTAAAAAAATCCATTATTTATTAGTGATAAATTCTAACCGTTTGTACGAAAATGCTAAACTCTCATTTCTTACTGTCAGGTCTTTAATGTGTAAAAGCGCTGACTAATTTAAAGTTTAATTATATAATAGTGTTCATTTGGACGGTGAGGGTCTGCTTTCTTTAACTGTAAAATGAGTTTTTCTTTCTCCGGTTGTTTGGACGGGAGAGAAGTGACAGCACTGCTACTGAACTGATCACACATCAGGGGTGTAAACCTCAGGCTTCATCACGAGAGATAGACATATGATATGATATGATATCATTCCGATTCCTGACACAACGATCCGACATTTTTGATGATTCCACCGAATCCGCTACGATATGGTGCAATACGATTGGATTTAGTAGCCCCCGGCCGACGTGTGACGAACTTTACTGCTAATTGTAAAATAATGATGACGTAGAGAAGGACTGTTTTATTATTTTATACACACCGGTTGTTTGTCCTTTTTCCGATGGTGATCAGATTAAGATTGTTGCATTGATTGTTTCCGGTCGTTGTCTTTAAAATCCATCCAGATCATCCCATCGTTACGCGCCCGCTCTGACCCGAAAGCCCGGATCCGTAACCCCATTTATCCGCCCCAAGTTTTGTCCAAAAAGAATCGACTTTATCTCCATAGAGAGAGAGTGTTTTCTCCGTTTAACTCATCATCAGTTCACGCCTTCGTTCTTGGCGCATCAGCTTTCATTCATCCGGCAGTTCATCATAATACTTCATCATAACGCCACCGTGAACACAGTGTTGAAAACGGTTTCTCCGTCTTCATGCTTTTTAAAATGTTTTTTGTTCGTTTGTTATTGAAATGCAACTCCGTGAGCAGCTCGCACCGCGGTCAGAGCTTAGGGCTGTGCCGATAATCAGTTCCACAGTACATCATGATACGATATTACCAACGTGGGCTCTACAGGAGGATCGAACCCGACCTTCTCCCCACAGCCCAGGTCTGACTACGCTGAAGATGAAGTGCGGTCCTGTCATAATCCACCACAACAGCTTAGACTCGCAATAATGATGATAAGTATTTTATATGCACATGCTTGGCCTACATCTGTACATATCATAGAACAAGTGGAATTATTATTATTATTTTTTTAGTATTTGCTTAACAGTTTTGTCCTTTTTATTTATTTATTTACTTTTTTCCACCTGAACATGTACCCTGGGCTTCAAGCAGATAATCACACGGTTCCTTTAAAAACACTACACAAAGTCAGCGTCTGACTGAAGACCAGAAAATGCTCCGCGTAATCAATGTTTTTTTTTCTAAACGAAAATTTTTTTAAAGCCTCCTTTCATATTCGACGTTCGACCGAACTGTAATTTTGATGTGATTTTTAGTTTAAACCTGACTCCGCAACATGCACTGCACTCACACCCTTAATGCTGAGTAGAAACGCACAAAACAGCACGGATATGTTAAATTATTAGCAATATGAATGTAAATATTAGTGTGTTGCTGCGTGGAGAGATTTAGTTTTGTGTGTGTGTGTGTGTGTGTGTGTGTGTGTGTGTGTGTGTGTGTGTGCAGTTAGTTTCCAAAGCTGTGTAGTTTGTTTGGTAGAAATGTGAATGTTTTTTTTTTTCGATATTTCTTTTCTGTGTGTGTTTAGATGAGTTGAGAATGACAGTAGCACCGATACTGGAGTTATTAGAGATGATGATGATGATGATGATGATGAGCTCTAAAGATATGCGAGACGGTTCGTTCCGTTAAGTAAGGTTAGGCTGCTTTCACACTTGATGTCATTGTACTTTTCTGAAATGTTCAACTTTTTAAAAATTTTTAGAAACTTCGCTACGACCAAAAAAAATTATTCTAAAATCAGCCAAATTCTGCATGCCTTTAAAAAAAAAAAAAAAAGGTAAAACATGCGCTGGTGGTTGAGAAAAAAACTCCAAGTGTGAAAGCAGCCATCATCATGTGTGTTTAGCATTTAAGCTTTAGAAAGTTCATTTGTGAAATCCACCTTCCATTCCAAGTTTGGGTTTTTCAGTAAAAACTGGGGCTAATATCACAGATTTTTTTTTACTGCCTGTTCCAAAACAGGAACCAATCTTGTGGTTCTGGTTCATTTTCCATTAACTTAAGGAACAACAGTGACTGTTGAAGCAACTGCATCGTCTTTACAACCACAATAACGCACTTATTAAGTTTTGGTGATTTAAATGTTGGTTCTTTGGTTCAGAAGTTCAGCTCAGCTGTAGCTAAATAACCGCCGGAAACAGCAGCACCAACAACAAACCAGACTGTTCTGGTCTCTCTTGTGTGATACAAGACCCAAAACCAATTAGCTGTAAACAGAAGGCCATCTTGATGCCAAGCTTGAGCTTTTTTTTTTTTTGGACGTCCCGAAAATACCCATTGTGCTGGCTCCTTTAGTACCGGACAAGTGGAGGAAAAGATTTGATGGAAAAAGCACTGATCCACTTTTCTGGTGCTAAAGGCTCTACTCTGTGCAGTGGATAAACGCATGCGGATTAAATAAGGCTGTTAATTCAGGGTGGGCAATGTGACGATATGTAAGATATACAGGGCTGTGTGCTGGGCCTGAACATCTGGTAAAAGTACAGAATTTGATTTCCAAATCTGGGAAAACTGGAAAGTTAGAAAACAGATGATGCTCAAGTTAGATCCAAGATACCAGTAAGGGTCTACATCACTTATCCTTAGACATGCCCTTATTTTCAGCTTGTAAAGAATGTGAAACCTCAATGTGAATAGTCTGAATTAAAAAAAAAAAAAGTTTGGAAAAGATCAGGAAGTGGTACTGATGGGGTTTTCCCGAAAAGAGATGCTTGGAAATTTCATACACCCTTTAATCAAATTAACATGGCCACTACTAAATAATCAGTCAAAGAGACTTTTGTGTTGTAGGTCAGGTATTCAAATGCTGGAAAGTTTGCACCGTACACTTCAGGAAGGAGGGTACAGCCATTTTTTTTTTTTTTTTTTTTTAACGGGGCAAAGATCTTTGTACTAATATGCAAATAAAGGTTTACACACCTTGGTTATTTGGCTGACTGGTCTTGTTAATGTGCTGCAGCTGTAGGTCGTCCTCGTTTATTTCATCAGCGCGACGAGAATCAACACTTCAGCGTGACCGATATCAAACGTAGGAGTGGGTTAATGACGTTTAAAGGTTGAAACCTGTGCAATTATTCTGTTCTTTCCAAGTAACGGCAACACGGGTAAGGAATGATTTTGAAGAGATCAGTTTTTAATTAAGATATTTACAACATTTAACAAGGCAGAAAGAATCAATTCAGAATGTAAAAGTTATGGTGTGCTGAATCAGAAATACGCTGGAAGGTTATAATGTGTTATAAGGAAAGTGAGTACACGGCATACCAGCGTCACTTAGCCATACATAAAGTTAGCAAATACTCCCCCAAAGACAGCTAACGATAGACGTTAGCTTATAATATTAGTAGAAGGCAGCTAGCGTTACTTAAATGTGATTCTGTGAACTGGTCTTCCCTGGCTTTTTCAGTTGTATACTAATATAAAGTTAGCACTTTTTGTCAGATTCTTTCCATTTTCCAACTTGATCGTAGCTGACAGCAAATAGGCCACAATGCAAGGGAAAAAGTGGGACGAGGGGAACCTGTGCAAAAGAAGTGGTAACCGTTGGTCAAACGCACTTTGAAGACTTAAACTGCTCAGAATTAAAGTGAACTGGTGTTCCTCTTTCAAATCCCATTTTTTTTCAGTTTAAGATTTAAGCAAACCACCACTCCGACAAATCTGTTGCTCCCTTCTCTCGAATTAAAGTGCTCATTGAGTTCACCTTTTGATTTCCACGTCTTTTATCTCCATTGTTAATAAAGACATATTTGGTGTTGAGATGCAGATGTCCATTTAGAAGGCTCGGCTCATCTTCAGAAGAGGTGTGCATGCTGGGAAACAGCTTTAAGTAACAAGGAGAGCAGTACCAGAAAGGTGCAGACTTAAAAAAAAAAAAAAAAAAAGATACACAGGGACTAACACACAGTGAGGTGGTCCCAGAGTTACAAGCCATGGACAAGGATTCAGGAATCTGGGCATTTCCCTGCTCCAAAATAACGGATTCAAACAATAAAGGCTGTTGGCTAGCTGATAAGCAGCAAAAATGCTAAATGGTAGAGTGATCTGGTAATACAGAACAGTGAGGCATAAGATGATGTGGCCTCATCAAAAGGGATTCCAGGAAGTCAGGACTTGTTGAGAGTCCAGAGGGGATCCAGGCTGCTGAGTGGGTCATCTCCGTTCGGAGGACCCTGCAGACCCTGGCCATCCTGCGCCTGGAAGAAATTTTGCTTGCTGATTCGCTGTTTGCCGCGGCAACCACTGTCGAGTGTAAAAGCTTCAGGTGTTAGCGAAGCCAAAAGGTCCAGGGATGATGGTGCTGGGGGAGCTGTTTCAGGTGCAGCATGGCTGTTGGAGACTGGCATGGGCGTGGATCCCTCGAACCCATTACCTTGGTGGTTAGGAGGTGAAGGGGACTGCATCTTACCTGGAGAAGCAGGGGAGGAAATTGGGGGACTCAGTGAGGCAGGAACAGTGTCAGTGGGAGAAGTAGCCTGGAGGTCTTGGACTAGTGAAAACTCCGGTTCTAGTCCTGCAGCAGCAGAAGGCATTAGGTCCTGATTTGGGTCCTGGTCAGACTCAGCACTGGGTGGGCGGATGCTTAGCCTAGCAACCGTAGCCTGGATGGAGCTAATGGGCATATCACCTCCAAGAACGATATCCTGAGCCTCTGGCTGTGAGTACTGCTATACAGACACATCAAGGTTTTATCGTTAGACTTCATCAATCTTAATTTATCTTTACAAATGTACTGTGAAGTACTGAGTGTTAGAGCACACTAAACTACAAATTTGGACACCATTGGTCTTAAAGTGTTTCACCTTAACTGCTGTGCTGTTTGTGGATTTTTGGCTTGGGGTAGTAATGATGCCACGACGCTGAAGCACCTGCTCTGCATGTTTCAGGACTGCCTCATAGCAGAATTTTAAGTGTAACTGTATAAAACATAGCAAGACAAAAGCAGAAGCCTGTGTTTCTCAGATTTCACACAAAATTTAGATTAACCCTAGTCTAGACACACAGACACTGTAAGTAGAGAAGCAAAATTAAAATCAAATACAAAAATAGGCTTAATATATGTTCGTGGATGTTACAGGCACACAAAAATCCACACACCTTCTCCTGTAGCATGTTCTTCCTCTGTTGTCTCATCTTCCTAACCAGCTGGGATAGGTCTGGTATACCATTCCCAGCCTCTAGCTCTTGTAGTGCAGCATACAACAGGCAGAAGGCTCCAGTTCGGCCAACACCAGAGCTGAACATTACAAGTACCAGAGGTAAATGTGTTGAATTTTTGAATACTAAGGGTTGTATGTTTGAGTAACTCACCTGCAGTGCACCACGACAGGTGTGTGTAAAGGGCGCTGGAGAAGGTAATGTCCATGAACTTCCTGAATGAAGCGAATGAGGTTACTTTTACTCTCTGGCAAGCCGCTGTTTAGAGAAAAGAAAGAGAGGAAAGCTTTGTTTATACTTCACTAATCCTTTTGATTAAGGATAAAAATAGGTCTTTTTGTGTGTTGAATCCTTACAGTTCAGGCCACGAAGTGAACTGTAGATGGATGACGGTGCGCTTCAGACTCTGATCTCGATACTGCAGTCCAATCATGCGCTCTATGTGAGTGGTGGTGTTTTTCTGGGTAGTCAGGCTGAGCGTGATGGAGCCTTGAGTAACCTGCTGTCCTCTTTCAGATGGAAAGTAGCGCAAGACTTTTTGCTGTAAGAGAAACAAAAAAAAAATTTGCTTATGACTCTTGATGAAATTGATCATCATAATGTTAGAGTGGTCTTTGTGTTGGCTTTGTGTATGTGGGCCTAACCTTTTCAAGTTCTTGCTCAGACACCAGCATTACAATTAGAGACACTTTCTGCTCGTAGACCATGAGCCAGAAATCAGCAGCAGTTCCAGTCAGGGGAGCCTGTGTTGCAATAAGACGGGGACAATATGGTGAAAGCTCCTCTATAAAGCTGGCATTGATATAGTCATCTTTGCCAGAGTGCAGAACAACTCGATTACAGTCATAAGGCATGACATCCTGGTGGCGGTTTTTCATGGTGTAGCATCGGGCTATGGCGATAGAGAGCTGACGAGAATCCTTCTCTTGCTGATCTTGCAGCTCCTTCCATCGAGCATCAAGTTCTGATAAACCTCCCTCTCCTGATGGACGCTCCAAAGACTGGACAGTTGAACGAAACCTTTCGAGCTCTGTACAAAGCTGTGAGACCCTCTCTGGAGCCTGGTATGGATCACCTTGAATAATCTTCACTCCCTCTGATTTCTTGCGAAGTTGTTCATCTTGAGGATCAGCCTTGGTGGGTAATAAGACATTGGCAGTGTCTTTGCTACCACCATGTTGGCTCTCAGGGCTTGAAGAGAGAAGATCATCTGTACTGGAATTCTGGTGCTGAAACAGCGAGTTGGACGATGGCAAGGGGCCAGATGAGGGCAGGGGTGTTGTTGCGGTCTGTGGTATCGCTGCACCTGCAACTGGTGTGAGAGCAGGAGAGGGCCTCTGAGGCACGATACCTAGTGAGGAAGGTCCTGGTGATGGAGAAGGAGACGGTGCAGGCAGGACACTACTTGGTGTAGCACCTGGTGCAGCTGAAGATGGTGGGATCATACCCTGAGGGAGTGACTGGTGTCCAGGTGTAATGACTGGTCCAGAATGCTGGATTGGTCCAGGAGGAATGATCCCAGCATGTGGCCCAGGGTAAGATGCTGGCACCCCTGATGGTACCTGTTGAGGCAGAACCTGGGGCTGCTGAGGAACTGTGGACTGGTGGGGAACTATAGGCATACCACCAGGATAACCCACAGATGTAGAATGAGGAGGGAGATGGTGCTGAGGCAAGGTAATAGGTTGCTGGGTCATCTGTGGGGGCACTGAAGGACGAGGTCCAGGAGGGAGTTGTGAGGGAAGACTGCCATGGGGCTGTGAAGGGAGAGCATTGGTGTGCACCGGGAACTGTGCTGACAGAGAGGCTGGAGGTAACTGAGGCTGGACAGGGACTGGAACCCTTGGTGTGGTTGCTGGAAATGCTGGCTGGTAGGGAGGATGAATTTGTTGATGGGAGGGGTGTGGTAATGGCTGTGAAACACTGGGCACTGGTGGACGAGATGGGTGAGGTAACGACTGGGAGACACCGGATACTGGTGGACAAGAGGGATGCAAGACTGGTTGGGAAGCTGCCGGCATTTGCATGTGAGTGGGCGGAGACATTTGAGAGGAAGATGGTAGCATTTGTGGCTGAGAAATTGGAGGTATTTGTTGTACAGTGGTAGGCATTTGCCCACGGCTTGCGTGTGGTACCTGCTGTGAGGAAAGGGGCGTTTGTGGAGGGGGAATAGGATGTACTTGCTGATTGACTGGGGGCATATAGGGCTGGGAACAAGGGGGCATTTGTTGTTTTACATTAGGTAAATGTGGCATAGAAACTTGAGGCACTGGCTGGGAGGATGGGGGCATCTGTGGTGGCATTGAATGATGGGGAAGCGGAGTTGGAGCAATGGCATTCACAGGTTGGCAACCAGGAACATATGAAACAGGAGGGTACACCTGCTGGGGCTGGGGCAGTGCAGATGGTGTAGTGTGAATATTAAATGGTCGTTGCTGAAGATTGGGTGGTCCATGTGGTCTCTGTTGGGCCATGTGGTGTAGGTAGTGGGGCTGAGTTTGTTGTGGGAGCTGAGGCCCAGTTACAGGTGCAGGTATCTGCTGCTGAGTTGGCATCTGCTGGAAAAATGGCTGTGTTGGGCTTGGCTGTGGTTGGACCTGACCGTGAACTTGGGGAAATGGTTGACGGGGCTGTGACTGTGGCTGAGAAGCTTGTAGTCCCTGAGGTGGCTGGTTAACAGGAACACCAGGCTGCTGCAAATACTGAGGCTGAGAAGCAACTGGAGGGGGAGGATTATATACAGCAGGAGTGGGCATAGGGTGTCCAGGGGTTGGTGCAGGCATAGCTGGCTGTCCTGGTGCTGGTGTGTAGCTAGGAATAGGCGTTTGCACACTGTCCACAGTGGTGGTGGATGTGCGAATGGGAGCTGGTGGGCCCGATACAGCTGGCTGGGTTTGTAAAGATGGAGGACGATACCCAGGCACCGAAGGAAGCCGAGCAACTTGAGGGTTGGGCATCTGAGGAACCTGATGTTGCTGGGGCAGGGGGCCTGGTGGCAGACTGTGGTTGAAGCCCTGGGTGGGGGGAAGAGTTGTAAAACGGGAGATTTGGGCAAGAAGTTCAGGAGGTGGTAGGTTCAGAGGAAATCGGGGTTGTAAATATAGAGCAGCTGCCCCTGGATGAAAAGCCTCTGGTATCATGGGACGGCCAAGCTCAGGAGGCAAACTACGAAGATCTTCTGGTAAATCTCCACCTAAGGCTAAAATGGCAGCATTCAACTTGGCTATTTCAGGGTCCTCTATGCCAGAGGAATCCATATCTGGGGCTTTCTTTTGGGCTGGCTTTGGGGCTGTGGGTCTTTGAGGAACCTTCTTTTGGAGCTCTCTGTTGCAAGATGTTGGAAAACAATGAGGGTTACTGAGCACGTAAGGTTATTTAAACTTATCACCAACTAATAGGAACAAAAGATTACATCAAGGCTGGCCCTTTGTAAATAGGTCTGGGGCAGGGAGATGGATGACAGTGAATGAAAAAAGGAGTTAATATGAAGAGACCATTTACATTTAAACATGCTACACTGCCTCTTACTTTTCCAAAATGGCTTGTCTCTCTTCATCCCTGGTCTTGCAGATGGTCTTAGCCCTTTCTAAGAGGCGAGAAGCCTTAGCGTCCAAGTCTTCATAAAACTCTTTTCCCTCCTGAGATTTCTTCATCAGGTCTTCATAGGCTTCATAGGAAGCAACAAGCATCTGCACTGTACTGTTCCATCTGCAGAGTAAACAGGAAACACGAATCTAATGCAAGAATTTCTACAGAAGTTCATTTAGCGCAAAAACCTGTTCTTCTTGACTCTTACTTATGTTCCGTCTCAGCCAGGCCCTTGCGCACTGTTGCATACTGGACATTTGCATCTGTCAGTGCCTTCAGGATGTTCTCCTGAGCAGCTAGATTTTGATCGATATACACCTTTACCTGTTCGTACTTCTTCAGCTGCTCCTCAAATAACCTCTGAGAAGGCATAAAGACAAATTAGAATAACCCACAAGATATATCTGGTATACTAGTCTTTAAATCACTGAGAAATCACATCAACAGCAATGTCACCTGGTAAGTAAAGCAAATTCTAATCTGGTACCTTCATATCAGCCCTCTCAGTGGTAACTAAAGAAGCAGTGATGTCATCCTGCTGGATCAGTTCCCTCAGCTGCTTCTCAAGAGAACTGCGTTGGTCTTTCATCTCCTGTACTTTACCCAGAATCCTTTTCATGCATTGGAGACCTGCTACTTCATCTGGAAAAATGCCAAAAAATGAATGTTTTTCACTTGGTGACATCTTGTTTGGATTACAAGTTTATTTACAGGCCACCCTTCCACAGTGGGGAGAGAGTTCTTTAAGCATGTACCTTCAGAAAGCTGTGGTCTGGGCAGGGCCTCTCTCAGAGTGTCCAGTGGTCCACCCAGCAGTCGCAGGTTGCTAATGTGCAGATTCATGGCCCGGTGAAGCTCAGTGTTGGTGAAGCTTGCTTTCTCATGGGCCTCCATGTATTTCTCGAGGTCCCTACGGAGCTCAGCTATGGCGGCAGGTTGTACTGGGACGCTCTGCTTCCCTGCTACCTCCTCAAGCTTCCGGTCACCAGCTTCATCGTCATCTAAGACTGACCGAATCTCCCTCAGGGAGGCCTCCACATCCGTGAACACGCCCGACAGTACTGAGATAAAAGAGACACGCAAATGAGAATGATGTCTTTGGAGGACACTTTTTTTTTGTTTAAATGAAACATGCAGTGTCTACTTTATGGATTTATTCCTGGCCCAAGATGACTCATAAACCATGAGAAACACACCAACCCTGCATGGACTGTATGAGACTCTTTACTGTGTCCGGTCTCACGCTCAGAGCCGCACACTTCTCCATGAGTACAGAGGGAATGCTGTTGTACATGTCCATGTTGTCCACAGAGTCTGGGTCCAGATTCAGAGAGTCCATGAATTGTCTGAAGAAACAAGACTAGTTACACAAACATGTAAAAAAAAAAAAAAAAACACGCACGGAGCCCTTGCACTCGGATGTTTGTTACTCACTCTAAAGTCTCGTTCTTGTTCTCTATTTTTGCCATGATGTCTCGTAGCAGCTTGGCCTTTTCTTCACTGTGGATGACAATTCTATTATTAGTGAAGTTATTACTCAATAATAGCAAGTTTGCTCAACAAAATACAAGAAGTAATTATAGGAACAATGTCAAATACAAGTTTTTGAGTGTTAGAGAATTATATTATCATGTTTAATTATAAGTTATATTTTCATGTTTAGAAAACACAACCTGTAGAGAGAGGATGCCTCGTGAGCAGCCATAGGCACCAGCTTGGAGAAAATGTCTGGTCCTGTCACACTGGGGTCTGTTGGATTCACAGGTAAGGCTTTGACTAGCGGCGCACCTGGAGAAGGTATGAATATGTTTTAAGTATTTTTTTTTTTTTTTTTTTAAGTATAATTGAGGTTTTATTTTTAATTCAAACCTAAATATGGTGATGCATCATGTATAGTAGAAACGTCTTCAAGTGCGTGATATAATATTTTTATAATATTCACACTCATACATCGCAAGAAAGACATTAAGAATTACACACAGCTCGAAACAGCTGCGTGACTGTAACCCAAAATACCTTTAACCGAAGGCAGCGTCTCCAGAGATGGCACGGCTTCGTGGTAAATGAAGTCATTGTCTTTCTTTGCAGAGTTGAATCTAAAAAAAAAAAAAAATAATAATAAAAAAAGCATAAATTGGCACAGTGGTAATTAAAAACTACATCCTTATGTGGTTACTCACTTCCCCCCGATGACGTCCATGGTGAAGCGCAAGGCTTCTTGAACACTGTCCGGCTGGCCTTTAGCCAACTTTATCGCTTCGTTCAGTTTGTCTAGTGAACTCTGAAGATAAGCAAGCTGTGGAGGAACAAAAAAAACCCCATACATAAAAAAAAAAAAACAACAACAAGGATGTTAAAATAATAATTAAAAAAAAAAACTTTCACAATAGCTAAGACCCACTGATATTAGCTGCACGTATTAAGATTTGAAAGAGGATTCGCATGAATTAGGGGACAAAAAAAAAGATGTTGAGTTAAAGAGGTGTGATGAAGGTGGGATGTTTACCCTTTCACCATATTTCTGCTGCTCCTCAGCCTGCTTTCCCATGTGCAGCTGTGGAGAGACAAAAGGCCAATGAGACACGTCTAAAATTCTTCTCATGTATATACTCATCTCTCTCTCTCTCTCTGAGTCTTTCTCTCTCTCTCTCTCTCTGAGTCTCTTTCTCTCCCTCCCTCCCTCCGAGTCTCTCTCTCTCTCTCTCCCGCTGAGTCTCTCTCTCTCTCCCTCTGAGTCTTTCTCTCTCTCTCTCCCTCTGAGTCTTTCTCATCTCTGTCTCTCCCTCTGAGTCTTTCTCATCTCTGTCTCTCCCTCTGAGTCTCTCTCTCTCTCTCTCCCTCCCTCCGAGTCTCTCTCTCCCTCTGAGTCTTTCTCTCTCTCTCTCCCTCTCTGTCTCTCTCTCCGAGTATTTCTCTCTCTCTCTCTCTGAGTCTCTCCCTCTCCCTCCCTCCCTCTGAGTCTCTTTCTCTCCCTCTCCCTCCCTCCCTCTGAGTCTCTCTCTCTCTCTCCCTCTGTCTCTCTCTCTCTCTCTCCCTCTGAGTCTCTCTCTCTCTCCCTCTGAGTCTCTCTCTCCCTCTCCCTCCCTCTGAGTCTCTCTCTCTCCTACATCTCTCATCCTTCTCTGTTGTGGAGAATTTATGAACAGAAACAGTATTCACCGTGTTCAGTACAATTCTGAAGACTTTTCTCTATTTTTTTGGCACATTATACACACAGTCATCATTTTCCACAGAGACACCTACATGAGCAATAGCAGCGAAATAGTAAATCTTCATCTGCACAAGTTTCTTCCAGTCTTTCTGAATTTTCCCGAGCATCGAGGCTGTGTCGGAGTTCTCCAGGGCACGGCAAGCCTCTTTATAATAGTCCACTACCTGAAGGCAACAGTGAGGAAACACATAAGAAAATGACAGTGTTCCATCACCGAGGCAGCGACATAAACACAGACAGGCTATCACAGGGTCCATTGTGGCCTGGCGAAGATTTCAGCAGACGACAAAAACACTGAAGTCAAATTAAATTAAATCATTCAAAATGGGACACTGTGACTGTTTGCTAAACTGGCCAAAAAATATTTTTTTAATATTCCACGACTAATCTGGATGGTTGAAAACAATGTAAAAACAATGTAAAAATAATTAATGTTGTAAAATTGTTTTAAAAAAAAAAAAGAAAAGAAAGCAAGAAAGCTGCTAAAACATGGCATTTTCGTTGTGCTTTACGTTGCCTTACACCACAGCGCTGTTTAATTCTGGATTCTGATTGGTCAGTGCGCTCGTTCTGATGCGTTATTGGTTCTGTAACAGCAGCACATTCACAGGGACTCGTATGGACTTTTAGAAACACCTATGGAAGGAGCCTCCAGTGTCAGTGCTTTGTAACAGTCAGGAGTGAAAAAAAGTGTAACTAAGTTTTCTGACATCAAGAGAAAGAAATATTTCAAACCATTAAATCTGACTATAAACAAACAAAAATAAAAGTGAAGATGAATAAAACACTTCAGTACGTGGTGTTGCAGGACTGCTGGTACACATGGGTTTATTACATTTAGTGTAATGAAAAAAATTATGACCCACTAGATGTATAAAAAATTTTTTTTTTAGCTTTTTACAGTCTGGGAAATACCTGAGCACTTATCCGTGCAACAAGGAAACTCTTTCTGTTGTCCAGCATGGACTTCTCCAGCAAACACTCCTGCGCCTGACCCTGAAAACGCACAATAATGTGAATTAATACACTGCAAAATGTTAGAAGGTAAGCAGTGTGTGTGAGCAGTGTGTGTGTGTGTGTGTGTGTGAGCAGTGTGTGTGTGTACCAGCATGAGATTGATGTTGAGATTAAGGATCTGGTGACTCATGTCCACGCTGTAGTTATGGCTGAAGTGATCTCGCAGGTAGGTGAAGGCTCCAGCTGAGCACTGGAAATGTGTGCACGAGACCTTCATCCCCTGCCGAGAGGAAGATTAAAATAAGCTGCGATTAGAAACGTGAGAAACAAGTTTCCCTCAAACAACAAGCAGCGGTGTGTGCCACCTCGGCATGCATTACGAGATAAAGGTTTGCTAACAAACCGTCAACACAGCGGTGTTGCCTTTAAAAAAAAAAAAAATTATGAACAACTGCGTTTATTTTGTCTGTGAAAAGTAGTAAAAATTATTTCTAGTTAAACATCGTTTCAAAAATTTACATTTTACAATCTGAAAGATTCAGTACTCCAAACAATTTTAATTTTTTTGTATATGGATATTATATCGCCATTTCACTCAGCTCTAGCGGCAAGCAGCGATTTCATTTCCAACAGCGGCGGTGAGCGACAAATCAAATCGAGAAATTCTTTATGCTAATTAAGGTACGCTGCGCTGTAATGACTTATCCAAATTAATCTGATCCATTAGACTGTTTTTTTTTTCTGGGTCATCCAAGTAGGTCTTACAGGACTCAAAATAACCGCCCAGGAATGTTGCCAAAATGGCCGCCAAGCGCACAGGCTGTACTAAGGTTAGATAAGATAAACTTTACTGTCGCTTCAAGGAAATGTTTCTTTGAGCATCGACATACACAATTATACACACTTATACACACAGCTTATGCAATTGCACGATCACACATCCATCACATCTATCCCCGACATCCTCCGAGGTTAAACAAAGCCACGCTAATGCTTAGCCCTGTGCTGACTGAACAACCCCATTATTGATAAATAGTCCCACAAGAAAAAAAAAAAAAAAACTAAACAAAAGAACTAGGACTTTAGTCAAGTGCTGTGTTTAATCTCAGTCAGAAGCTTTCCACCAGACTCCTGCTGGGTTGATATTAAAGAAAGTGGAGCGGATCCAAAGTTCAGATCTGGTCCACTCGTGTGTCTATTATTACTATTAGTTCCTACCTGTGTCACTTCAACAAAGCGTCAATAGGCTAAGATTACAGAAAAACAAAGAGATTCGTTTCCCTCTTCTGTTTTGGCAAAATTACAATCAGGAAATTATCATTGTTGCTGAAAAAAAAAACAAAAAAGGGGAAGTTTTCCCTTTAATAACCTTTATTTAACCAGCTGAGTCAATTGAGAACCAGTTCTCATTTACAGTGTAGAATATGCTGAAGGTGAATGCATGTGAACAGACAGTCAGATTGTGATATTAGTAATACTACATGTAGAAGAATTTAATAGAAAAAGGAAAATACAGAGTGACGTGAAAAGCCGAGGGTCGACCTGAGCGATCGGTCACCTGCCAGTACAACAGCACACACTTGCCTCCTCTGAGACTCGGTTGTCCATCGCTCCCAGCATCGAATGCAGCGCTCCTGCACAGGCAGAAACAACAGTATGTCTGGAGTCAGGAAGCAAGAGCTCTTAAAACAGCACACGATGGAGACTGTGTGACTCAGTAACAGTGCAGACGCTCACCCAAATTATACAAGATGCACGCTTGCTCGTAGCTAATGTCGTCGTGCGTGACCGTCTTCCCCGAGAAGATCTCCGTCCTAGCGAAGAAGAAGAAAATGAAAAAGGTGCAGAGAAATGACACCGAATGCCAGTTTCAATTCGAGACATCTGATGTGTTCAGTGAGCACGGCCATCATCTTTACACCACAGTGATGCTGAATCCTGGACTCTGATTGGTCAGAAGGTGTTGATTAATTTCTATACCAGCAGCTCGGACTGTAGTGCAGCTTTCAGCTTTGTAATCGTCAGAGTTAAAGCTGTTACTTTAAATTTTCCATCATTCTGAGCTATAAATCAGTGGTTTGTAGTAAGGCAGGGTGATGCGAGAAAAACGAAATATCAAGCCATTTGTACGATACACGATAAGACACGAAACAGTAGTGCTGCATTTTACAGATATGAAAAACTTAATTTGATTTACTAAAACTGGAAGAAAAAACAGTTTTATTTACAGTTTTAAAGATTCAGCACAAATGATTTCATAAAAAAAGAAATCAACAACAAATATATTTTTTAACGATTCAGAACAAAAGGAAAAGAGAGTATGATACCCGGATGTGATATTGCAGGAAAGCGTACTGTGATATACCGCGATTTATCACAGTATCGATATGATACATACATCGTATCGCCCAGCCCTAGTTTGCAGACGTCTGTACTGAATAGAAAATTCGGAAAACTTAATGAACTTCATTTGTCATCAAAATGAAATCCTTTAGGTAATTGATGATAAAGCAAAACGGCATTTTAGTCACAAATCACTACGCGTGACGTGAATAAATTCGATGGAAGTCACAAGTTAGGAAATCTGACCAGGACACCGGGACGGCGGCTTCCTGCCCGGGACCCAGCGGCACGCGGCTCTGCAGGTAGTGCAGCTGCCCGAAGTATTTGCGTAGTGTACTGCAGCCCTCAAAGTCCCGCGTCACGTTCACTGCACTCTGAGGAAGAACATCAGGGATTAGATGAGAAGTCCTGGAACCTGTCCGGTAAAATCATTTTACATCGTTCACTCGCTCACTCGCTCACNCTCACCTGTCGTAACTGTTCCAGCTTCTTCAGCGGCTCGTTGTAGTTGTCTGGATCCTCGCCGTAATTCTTCAGTATGAACTAACAAAGCAAAAGGAACAAAACAGACGTCACGCCGGATATGACACTGAGGTAGTTTACAGGTGAGAGAGATTTGCTGTGTAAAGAATAAAACCATGCGTATGGTCACGTGGTGTGATGAAGTCACACTGACCACAATACAGATATCGTGATGTGTGGAAAATGTCTTAAAATATCGTGATCTCTATTTTACCCATATCGCCTGTGACCTGAGACAAAACCTACACTGGTGATTAACATAAGAATCTGATCAAAATTTGATCTAACTAAAGTTAATATAAAATGTGATTATAAAAAAAGACAAATCTAACTTCGATATATATATATATATATGGAAAATGCTGATTATGTATTATTACATTAGTGACACAATGGTTTTGCTTTATAGCTTATGTAAAAACACGTCTTCAGTTGAAAATTAGCTAGATATGTTGTTGATAAAGTTGTAATCAGCTGTCCTTTCTCATTTTTAGTTATTTAGAATAAAAACATGTCGGTTACGCCCATGTTACAGCATTAGCCATGCACACAGACACACACGCACTATTTTCCCTGGCCGTATTACGTCAAATCCCGCCTACTGCACTGTGATTGGCTCATAGTATCCAGCTCATGCGCACTCTGATTGGCTACTACTTCACACCCCACTGGCTTACGCGCAGTTTAACAGTCACCCGCTGACATTAGCCAATCACAACGCAGGAGGCGGAATACGGGTGGGGGGGAAACCACAACACAATTATGGTTAGCAAGCAAGCTAGTTGGGTAGCGTAATATGTTTGGCTATGGTTAAACCACTTATTAGCGTATTCGCCCAATTTTACGCGAATGATATCAATTAAAGAGACACTTTAAGGTATTATTCCGGCTGTATCATGATGTTTGAGTCATCCTCACCTGTTTAACAGTCGAACTAAACTGAAACTCTCCAGCCTCCTTCAAATCCAGCCAAATCATCGGCATTCGCGGCACCGCCTCCATTCTCAGCCAGCTAAATTCACTCAGCCGGCGAACCTGAAGTGCAAAAAACGATTTAAACGCGCTCTGGCTCTACTATAACGCGTAATCTGCTTGTATTAATCTGTGTTTTCTAAGCTAAACGACTGTGTCATGTCCCAGGAAACTGCTGATGTTTCGGACATGACGTCAAGGTGTAGGCTGTTTGGACTTATGGGTAATGTAGTTGTAGTTACCATGGAAACAGTCCTACAGGAGTGCCCACCATATTGGAATGGGATAAACCCGATTCCGGTTATAAGCCTGTTCATGGATATGGACAGATGCTGTAATTAATGTATTTTTAAACCATCAAAAAGAATATTTTTCAAATAATAAAGTGTTCAAGAAAGTAAAAAGTGCATAATAACATCTCTACACTATTACACTGAATAAAAAAATCCAGGATTGATGAATATGTACATGGCTATGCTAATTTAAAACGTAGTTAGCCGCCTAGCTACCTGATATTTAACTAACTCATATTAGTCTCAGGTTTACTCTGTCAAATATAAAATTACCAAAACAGTCAAACTATTTTGTTTAAGCGATTTTGTTTAATCACTTACATCAGTTTAGTTTGCTAGTTAGCTTATAACCCTGTTTCTAGAGCTATGTGTCTGTGTAAAAGTACTGAGAATATCTAATTTATATTTGAAAAATTGCATCATAACAAATTAAACTCAATCAATGAACTATATACTTATCTAGCCAATATGAGTTAACCATTTAAACATTTTTTTTAGTTCTGAGGTACTTTAATTAACATTGTTAGCTGATGTTTGTTAGCTTGCTAAGATACTGTCATTGGCTGAAATTTAACTTTAATATATTTTTTGGTAGGTAACATACTGTAGAAATTGTTGATTTGTCTGTAGGTGCAATGTTTAACAAAGAGAAAAAAGAATGTTTGACAAACCTAATGTTAATCATGATATAATATGCCTTAGACAATCGCTTCCCTTTCTGCTAGCTTTTCAAAAAATTAAACAATGAATGTGTCCAGTTACAGTGAAGAAAGGAATTAAAGTTTAATTTCAGAGTATTGACCTGGTTAGTAATCATTCAGAAAGTTAAAATGTTTAAAAAAAAAAAAAACCTTAATTTTACTATATTCCCTTTTTGGTTTATAGGTAAGTAATAAAGCACTGTGTGTGTGTGTGTGTGTGTGTGTGTGTGTGTGTGTGTGTGTGTGTGTTGTACTGTTACAGTAAAATACTGAATGGCAGGGTGGTGTGATGAAGCAGAGTTATTGTTATGACCCTGAAGCTGATTATTTTCCTATAACAGCACGAAAATTACATAAAAAAAGGTTTATATGGAGCATCCATCGTAAAACTGCCTGTGAACGAGATGTTACTATAGAAATGATAGCGTATTAGAACAAGCACATTAATATAAACCTGTGATTTGCAGCTGCACTACTGTCAGAGCTGTGCTCAGCATCACTGTGCTTTACACTAATATACACCCTCCCCCTTCACAGTTTATTAACATGTTGGTACACTTTCATAAACTTCTTCTTTTTGAGTATTTTCGCAGGAACACATTTTACTTCTCACTTATTATTTCCACTTCAGTGAGCTAAGCGTACACGTAGGCACAAAGCTGATTTGTTAACAGCAGGGATGAAGATGCTTCACCTGGTTTTGATTCTGCTCACGCTGTCTGGTATGAAACCTCATCTCACACTCAGCTTCTTATACATAATTATTGCATACACAAACATAGTTCCATATTAATTTATGTCTGATCAAAGACTCCTACTGAAGGTTTAAATTTACATAAAGATGTTATTTTATCCTTTGCAATTTAAACATATTACTAATACATTTTTAAATTGCTAAAATGCTTTGACTTGCAAGTCAAAGACACGCTGATGAATAAGAAATGTAATTAGTGATCTGTTGTCATCTTACATCTGTCTTTACACGAGGAGGTTTGCGCTATATTTTGTATTTGTTGTGCTGTTTTCCCTCCATGGTTTGGAAGACCACATTCCCTTTTTAGGCGATCTAAATCGTGCACTAATTAAAATATGGCATGTATTACAGGTGTGTGTGTGTGTGTGTGTGTGTGTGTGTGTGTGTGTGGTGGAACATTTGAAGAACTGTCTAATGTCTAATGCTTCCTCACAGTCTTTGTTCTTTGTTTTTTTCAACCTTACTTTTTCTCTACATGCTTATTTTGCAGGTGTGCAATCCTCTAATTATGTTAAATTATGTCTAATTAAAAAAGTATTAATATGAATAATTATGATATATATATATGTATATGAATAAATTAGCTCCTTTTAAACAGCTGTACAGTATCGTCATACACAGCATTCAGGATTATTTAGCAAGGTTA
>CM074966.1:862563-872686 GCA_037577455.1 Pangasius macronema | reverse complement strand
GGGAATGGAGACGCTGAATCCTCTCACAGCACAGATCGGCTTATCGGGATATTTCACACCCCAACCACTGCTCTGAGAGAGAACACCTGTAGAAAAATCAGTGCAGATGAAAAAGTAAAGAATAAAGAATAAGCTTCATATCTTACACTTTCATGTGCATCTCTACACATATACTTCCACAGAAACCATATCTATAATACCTTCATAATGTGTTATAATGAATACAAAACACACTATGCACATTTTCTGCGAAGAAAACACATTATAGTGCATTTATAAAGCATTATACACACTATTATAATTATTTATGAACATACACTACACATTGTAGTAATCTTTACTATGCATTATAAATTATTAACATTAGACATTGTAAGAACTGCAACAGCAGAGCTTTTCGGTGTGTTTGCACTTGAGCATCACAGAAATTGTATACTTTTTTATGTAATTACATTTCAGAGAACAAAGTTACTTTTTACTCCTTACATTTTAATTTTATTCCTTCAAAGTCCTCATTTCTAATCCTGAAGTTCTCTTGTTCTCTCATCCTGTCGATAACTGCATGCCATACATCAATACAATGGGCTCCTGGGGATGATTTCAGTTTAAATCATCCAGTTACGTTCATCAGTAACCATGAACCGTGCTAATTCATCATGCTACACAATGTGGTTAGCGCTGTAGCTGGCCGTGTGGATAATCCACTGGACTGCAGTGTGGTACTTGAGGATGAGTGTCCCAGGCCCTACCTCAGTAAAATACTTCAACATAATGGAGTAAACAAAGACTCATATAAAATAAGGCTTTTCCTTTACCTCCCTAGAAGGCATAAACTCAAATTAATCTAAAAAAAGCAGCTAAATTCAGTTAGGTTTTGCTAATATGCTAACATTAACTGGTTATATTTAACCAGGTTTTCTTTGCTTATGCCAGTTTAGACTCAATTCCAGTATCTAAAATAGGACTTTTTATATAGAGTTCGCAGACAACTTATAAATTACTATAATATGTTAAATATGAATATATATAAATCTATACACATCAATCAAATGCTTTTTCATTAAAGCTCAACATAATTTCCAAAAAAAAAACACACACAATACACTCTGTAAGCTGAGTGATGTGTTATATACACTACTTATAATGCCTCCATACATAACAAATAATGTACTTAATAGTATATTAATAGCATTTTGTTTTTTCTTGTGTAGAAGCCAGTAAATGATGATGTTTCATACCGGACAGTGAGAGCAGAATCGTAGCCAAGTGCAGCATCTTCATCTCTTCTTCAGTAAGAACTCGGCTTTGAGTCGCTGAAAGACGTTAAAACGCACACACACACACACACACACACACACACACACACACACACACACTCACACACACTATTTTGAAATGCTGAAGTGAGAAATAAACTGCACTTCCTTTATTATGTAAGACTTCGGGTTGATTCCAGGTTGTTGTAGACAGTAATAACGGGAGATTTCAGAATAAATTCATATAATAATTTAATACATTTGAAATTCCATGTTAAAAATTGCCACATTTGGATGTTTGAGATCCTGAGTAGACTATTTTCAGTCGAAACACGTTTTATAAAATGGTTTTGTAAGATGGTTGTAAATAAGGTACAGAGTAAAGAATAAAGTAAGCAGTAAAGCAGAACATGGTGCGCTGAGTTTTCAGAAAAACAGCTTTAGAGTATAAGTTTCTGCTGAGATACAGGAGATAAATAAAAGAAGCAATCTTTCATGCGTTGAAATCTAAGCTACGAGGGAAAGTGATCTAGTGCGCCAAAGAGCATTACTGACCTCTAGTGGCTGAACAGCGGAAGCACTCTTCATATGTCGGCTCATCTCCGCACTTTAAATCACTCTGAGTCACATCGAGGGTCAAAATCCATGTTTTTCTTGTTATTAAACTATTCAGGAGGTTCACTGTGCAGTTTTTTTCTCTTTTTTTCTTTTGATTTGCTGTGTTTATAACAAGCTCACAGATAATCAGGGTTCCTCAGATGTCTTTCCTTTCATTCAGTGTTATTCCTGTAAGCTGAGACATTTTTATTCTTTTAAGCCCCGCCCACTTCACAGCTGTGTAACGTCATATATCAGTGAAAAGCTGGAATATTCCGGATAGACGTCGATTCAGGAGCAGAAACATATAAATCCACATTTTATCCATCTCTATCAATCCATCTTTCTATTCTTTTTTTCTATATTCACAACCAAGACGTTCTGAACTCATGAAAATATATTCATTCATATCACTATTCAGTAAGATATTGCTGAGGAATGTTTTATTGCTGAATTGAAATATTGCATAAAATATATTTTTAGAACTATTCAGGGTATTTTTGTGGTTAAACAATAAAGAAATACTTTCCTAATGTTTATGTAAAACGTCTTTATAATGAAAAAAAAATGACCTCTAACAACATCAAAAGATTAGGCTTTTAAAAATGTTATCGGTATGCAAATGTATGTAAATGTATGCATATTTAATAAACGCCTCATTTGCATGCATTAATGTATGGAGGAATTCAATAAAATAACATGTTCGCCTGTAGTGTCCGGTTTAAAACATTACATCTTAAGCTCTAGACTTAAAATAAAGATTATTGTGCAGAAATATTTGTGTCAAAAATATGTCTATATGAAAGTTAATAAAGCTTTGAGCTTTTGAGTGTTTAAATGTAAACTGATCAGTGTGTTGAAACTTAATTTTTAAAACTTAATTCATCTTTTTTTTTATAATGTTTATTTTTTAATCATTTTTTTGTGAAACCGTTCAGTCCAATCAGCGAATTTATTTTTATTTTTATTTATTTATTTATTTATTTTTACTTTTCATCTATTTTTGAAGTGAAATCAAACACACACCCTCCGTTTCCACCTCCTTTTCGGCGCCGCCCCTTTAAGCGTAACCATGACAACGAGGCCAAAACACGGAAGCTGAACACGCTTCAATCACGGGTAAATCTGTTCTAAACAAAAATAATCTCAATAATCTAATGATCGACTGATTTCCAATTTTGTTTAGTTGAAAAGTTTAAGGGAATAAAAGGCAGAGAAGTGACTGAGCCTTCAGCAGGTTCGTCTTATTCACACGTGAAGCTACTGGAGCCTCTGTATTTATAATCTGTTAAAACCTGGGCTGCATTTTCCGGAGCAGTGTATCAGTATGAATATGAATATGATAACTTGCATCACTTAAACTCTAAAACAGAACCTGGCCACATTCAGCCAGTTCAGTATTAATGATCAGTGTCCGTTAGAAAGGATTTGAATATAGTTTTTGTTGTTGTTGGACTTTTAATTTTAATATGCAGAGTGATCAGGTGAGACACCCTTAAAGGCTTGGGCCTTCGTCACCTTTTTGATTTTAAGGACACTACCTATGTACACTAATGCCCTTTGACCCCCAGGTGTAGATTTGGACACCATGCCTAAATTCCGTGAACTGGAAGCAGAGTCTCCTCATCATCCTCATCCTCATCCTCTGCTGGCCAACAGATACGTCATCCAGCAGCGACTCGGCAGGGGAAGTTTCGGCACTGTGTATCTCATTGAAGACACAAAAACGACAACCAAAGACAAACTGTGAGTATTTTCTGTCTTCTGCCTAATCACGTTTCATGGAAGTCACATTTCACCCCACATGCACTTGCCCAAGTTGTGGTTTTAATGATGTTGTTACATGTTCTGCCGTTATTTCATGTGTAGTAAAAACTGGGAGAATAAAACGGTCCTTTTTATGCACAAAAAACGGTCGCAGAACGAAAACACAACCATACGACAAATAGTATATACAAACAATCCTTCATTTAATAGCTGTAAAGCCTACAGACTGAACAGCAGAGGAATGATTTACCTTTCTATTTTGATGTTTTAATCAAAGATTTACTAGCGATTCCACGTTCAGCCACTAGAGGTCAGTGTTGCTCTTTGGCGCACTTTCATATCTAAACCTACGAAGTGCGGAGGATTGTTCCTGTTACTTCCGTGTATTTTATTTATTTTATTTGTTTGACTGTAAAAATGGGTGAATACACACTTTATCATTACGTAGAAACCTTTATATAGTAATGTTTAAAAAAATCACCAAATATATGCATAGATTGAATAGATATATCTGTAGAATATCAGTTTATAATCTGTATCTATTATAAACAGTATTGTATCTAGTTTTACAGATTTTAAGTTGATAGAACAATGTAAAAATAGATTAATAGATTATTATTGGGTTGCTGTTAAGATAATTGACTACAGAGAAACAAGCTGAGCTCTGATGTGAGTAACCTTCTGAAATGTATAATGCTGCTGTTCTTCTTCTGTACTAAATAAACCCCCCTGTGTAGCGTGCACATGAGCTGAGCATTCTGTATATTCACTGAGGATTACATTATTACAGAAAACACAAGAATTTCCAGCTGGAAATGTTTAAACAGGTCAGTGTGATGCCTCAGTAAAGAGATCTCCTCAGTGTTTTCACTGTGCACTCATGTGTACATATTTTAGACACACACTGACCCATATACGTTACTGGTTCAGATGTACAGGAGAGAGCCAATTAAACTGGTGCATGAGAGGAAACGTTCTGTTCATACACAGCTGTATTTTTATCCTAAAGCTTCCTTTAGTGCTCCGGTGGACAGAAGGGAGTCGGAGTTATGTAAAGCAGCTCATGACAGCGAGGAAAAGAGGAGGAAAAAAGTAGACTAATAGGAGGAGACTAACACTGAAGTGTTCAAGGGATTTCCTGCTTGTTAACCCAGACCCAGTGTCAGACCTGTCATTGAAAATTCAACACTTTTTTTCTTCCTTCCTGCATTCCTGTCTGATTCTTCATCAACTCTTCATGCCTCTCCAGAGGAAACACACACACACACACACACACACACACACACACACACACACACACACACACACACACACACACACTACTCCTTAATCCCCATCCAAATCACAATAAAGGTGTAAGGCAGAGCAATAAAATAAGTAAGGTATAAAATGTGTGAGGGTGCTGTGATTAAGCAGAGTTACTGTTTTAAAGTGTTTTATTCCTCTTATGCCACACTTATTTGATTTTTTTTTTAAAAGAATGACACGTGATATTTAGTTGTGGAACATCTCTGAAATAAGTTAGCTCCTCTTCTCACTTAAACAGTCGTTCCCTCAGGAGCATTTCTTTTTTCTCTCTAATGAAGTTAATAAAACAAAAAAATAAAAAATAAACGCAGCTTGTCATGTTCTGAAAATGTCAGAAAAGTTCAATTTATAGCTTTACATCTGACTGTTATAAAGCACTGACACTGGAGACTCCTTCCATAAATGTTCCTAAATGATAACGTATTAGAACGAGCGCATTAATATTAATATTAATATAAACCTGTGATTTGCAGCTGTCAACATCTGTCAGAGCTGCTGTTATAGGAAATCTATCAACACCCTCTGACCAAACATCACTGTGGTCTCATTTGTAAACAATAACATTTCATTTGCGTTTTGTGTGTGTGTGTGTGTGTGTGTGTGTGTGTGTGTGTGTGTGTGTGTGTGTGTGTGTGTGTGTGTCACGTGCAGAGGAGCTGAAGGGTGTTTGTGGTCATGAGACTTATCACATCCATCTCACTCAATCATCACCTACTTCACACCATGCATTTCTCTCTCTCTCTCTCTCTCTCTCTCTCTCTCTCTCTCCCTCTCGCTCTCCCTCTCTCTGTCTCTCTCTCTCTCATTCATTAGCTTTTCTTTTTTCCCTCCTTTGTGGGTTGTCTATCTGTTTTTCTCTTGCTAGCTCACACACTCCTCTCGCACACAATTCATCCTTTCTCTCTTGTGTTTTTTCACCTTTCAACCCTTTTTGTCTTCTGTATTCATCTACTTGTTTTATTCTGTCTCTCTCTTTTCTTTACCCATCCTGTACTCAAGCACTCCATGCTAAATCACTTTGCATCAATCAGGATGTCATTGTTTTGTCTCTTTCTGTCTGAGTTCCTCCTTTTTGCATCTTTTTCTCTGCTAAACCTCTCCATGGATGTCATCTCTATTTTTCTCATAGTTTTACCCTTTTAGTTTACTTAATCCTCTTGTTCTTTTCATTTCCTGCTCTCCTTCTCTCTCTTTCTCTCTCTTTTTCTCTCCAGTAGACCCTGCTGAGTGCTGGCTTTTTGGGTTTTTGCCTCAGTAGCTCCTGGACTCTTCTGTTTCTTTGTGAGAGGAAAATGTCAGCGGTGGATGCTGTGAGGTGGAACTGCTGCGCTCCCTTCTTCCTCCTGCTGCCTCTTTAGTGGACCTTATTATTGCCCTTTGCTAGCTACCCCTCCTCTGCTGTGTATCCATGTCACTTCAGGAGGTTCTGGCAAAATGTTAGTCAGTAGCATGTCTCTGAGAGGTACATTACCCACGATATGTATAGTATTTTTTGGTACGGTAACAAATTCATAATCCCACATTATCTTTGTTTCCATTTCCAAGTGAGCCATACCAGAATTAAGTACTGGAATTAAGTCATACAAGGATATGTGGGAGGAGCTAATTATACAGACCATTAAGAGGTGAAACATACCTGGGGCTACCATGACATATTCTTGACCTGTGCAAATCGTTTGAGGAAAGGTTACTTTTCTTGAAAAGGAGACATCTCTTCTCTCCTCTTTTTTTTTAATTTCCATTTAAACGCATCTTTATCCAGCAGATGTCATCTAACCAACCAAAATCCAGTCCTAATCGACCATATGTACAGCACATGAGTATTCATCGCTTCATCCGGCCCACATCTGGCTGCCAGAACACAGCCAGAACTGAGGCCTTGGAGAGAAAGTATGTTTACAAGTGGGCCTCAAATTGAAAAGTCACTCAAGCATTTGTTGCACTTGAGCCGTTAAAACTTTGAGCTGTTAAAAAAATGTCAGCGTGGGCTCCCGAATGGCCCGACAGACAAGCATTCATCCTATCGTTGGGAGATTGTGATGTCATCCATGTTTGGGAGCGCAAGAGAGCGATATTGCCCAGGGGTTAGGGATAGTGTTACTTTCTAATAATCATCCTAGTGACACTAGCCAATCATGGGCACCTGTGAGCTCATGTATGTGGAAGAGGGTAGATAGTGCTTTCCTCCGAGTGTGTTACGCTGCCTTGTGATGTAGCATGGCTTCACGTGTCTCAGAGGAAGCTTGTGTTAACCTTCACCAATTGCTAGCTGTTGCGTAACAGTGGAGAGCTAGCTAGTAGGTGGAAATTGGTTAAAAAAAAAATTTGGGGGAGAAAAATGGGGGCAAACTCCATTCAATGTGTTACTTCCTGTCTACAAAACACTTTTTAACACATTTTCTGTAACTGATCCTTATGTGTCTAAACCCAAGCATATTTTGGCAGGATTTCTCTGCAGTCACAGAGAGTGTTTACTTGCTGCACAAGGTCGTTGTGTTTTTGTGTTTCGGGTTAGTGAACCTGGGAGAAAGTGGGAATAAACCCATGTTCATGTTTGTTGGCAGTCAGTAAAAAGTTCTTCTTTCTCTCAGATATATTAAAGTCCTCAAATTATTCTGGGGTCGTGTTTTCATCGAAGAAGATTCCATATGACCGACCTATTCTTGTGTTGCTCAAAAGAAAAGGATGTATAATGGCTTCGTGCTGGCAGGCTACGTTGTTAAAGTCTTTGCAGATATCGCTATCTGTACCGCTTATTCGGTCGTCAACAGTGTTCTCAGTGTTCCCATTTGAAATGCGAGTGTATCCTGTTTTTGTCTTCTCGTGTCTTTGAGGTTATATCATTCAGATTCTTGCATCACTATAAACATAGTTAAGCATGCAAACACGCACACACACGCACACACACACACACACACACACACACACACACACTGAGTCACAGATGCACATTAGCATGTTGCACCTTGTTCAAGGCAGCCATACAGAACCCAGTCACACGCCGAGTGTGTCACCAGCCGAGATTTTTCCCATCTGGGCCGTCACTCTGAGCACCGTGACCTTTAGCTAATAGACGACTTTATCATCAGCATGAGGCCAGCACTGCAGAACAGCCTGTCATTTGCTTTGCAGCACATTTATTATTAGTCTTCATTTCATAAACGTTTCTGACGACCTCCAATTATGATTTTTTTTATGTGTGCAGTAAGAAAGGTTGTACAGTCTATAACTAACAGGGGATTTCAAGAAGTGTAGCTGTGACAGTGAGAAAGTTTGAGAAGTTTGTTTCGTTAGTTTTGCGCCGGCGCTCGGAGGGTAACGTAGCTAACAAGTAATGAAAGCTTATAGACACGCGTTCAGCAGCCTCCATCACACAGAACTCCCGACACCTTTCTCCACCCATTCCAACCTGCCTGCACTCGCTTCTTCACCTTCTTTACAGTATATTGTCCTTTTATAGTCCATAGACAGGAAGTGAAAGGGGAACAGGAAGTTGCAGTTATGCTACAATCCATTGTACTCAGAATTCGGAGAAACCCGACATCCGACAGGGAAAAATACAACAGAACGGACATCCAGCGTGCAATTCCAAGTCTGGAGCTCTCTGACATAAACACACCTGACATCACAACAGCATGGCAGCGCAGAGTCGACAGTAAACAGAATTCCTTTTGCATTGTTTTCTACTCGATAAATCCTGATTTTATTTGAGATGTAGCTTTTGTGTCGTGAAAATGTGTGCTGATGTGTATGCTTTGTAAGTTTAGACTTGTAACGTAATTCCGTTGATGTGATAAGACCACTGTGCCAGACCATTCTTGTTTCTCATTGCTAATCACACAGAAATAATCGATGTAGATCTTCTTTATACGTTTATCAAAATCAGAGACTAGCCATACAGATATGACCTCTGGACATTACTGTTATTTTGAGCTGAAGCACTGGAAAGCGTTTAGATCAGAACCGGGGAAAATCGACTTTTTTCCGAGTTCTGAGTACAGTGGATTGCAGCGTTAGTACGCAACGAGGTGCCCTCTGCTGGTGTGGAGGAGTCATGACATGAGCTGATGCCACCCACACAGATGCAGAGCAGATCTAGGGGGTGTGTCACTCTGTGTAATCACCCTCACGACTGTCACTGATTGGCTGCATGAATCTACAGTCTGGGTGAGAAAGAAATCAGCCCCAGCCTCGATTCTTGCTTTTTCATTACAACCTGTTGGTGGTGCTGTTGCGCCCAGTTCCAGAAAAGTCCAAAAATAATCCGGCATTTTATTAAGAGCAAATGATCTGATGTGCATACTAAAAACCAAACTTTACGGTGATGTGTGTTTACTCGTAAAAGACGGGAGAGGTTTAGCACCGCTAGCATATTTATACCGGCCATCCCTGAGCCTGTCAGATTGCTTCACTCGTGGCTCCAGTGCAAAACTAACAAAGACATTCAGACACCAATGTTTTCACTAAAGAACGTAAGAAAAATAGATTAAGTCAGATGATTAGCATGTCATGAATTATATCTTTTTTTCCAAATGGGCTAGAAAAGATTTGTATTGTAACCCGAGACCTCAAGCTGTGCTTGAAAAACGAACCTGTGCTTCGAATTAAATCCCTTCCAATTTGCACCTCTGTTGTGTAACAAGCCAAGCTGTTGCTGATGAAGACTCAGGAAAGCGATTATAATTCTGAAATCAGCAGCACCTCCTCCTGCTGTGTGTGTGTATATATATGTGTGTGTGTGTGTGTTTCCTGTTCACATCATTTACAAATGACTTGAATATCCTAGAGAAGATAAACTCTCCCAGTGTGTGAAACATAACCTTTATCACAGCGACGACAAGAAATCGATGTGCCACTGAACATTTATCGAGATTTATTCTCATTCGGCATATTGAGATTAATTTCTCGGCCTACTTTCCTTCCGTTAACGAGCCGTCATTGCTGCAGGGAAAGTGCCTCTGATTGCTTATGACAGCGAATTTAATTGCAAAGTTAGAACGTCTGACTGTAGTGAAAAGAAATACACCATCTCTCTCTCTCTCTCTCTCTCTCTCTCGCAGTTATTACATAAAGATATCAGAGAACCAGGAAGCAGGGGGAAGCCGGAGGCAGCTGGACGCATGCATAATTTCTTCTTTAAGCACTTTCTAAAAAAATGTATTTTCATAGCATTAAATTCAGTGCAGAGCTCAAAA
>CM074966.1:822885-846543 GCA_037577455.1 Pangasius macronema | reverse complement strand
CTGAGGGTTTCTGCAGCTGAAGCTCTGAGCAGTAGCGTTATTAAGGAGCTCACTCAGGTAAAGTCGATAAAGATGACTCAGCCTCTGCCTTTCTTTTATTTCTTCTTGTGCCTGATTTCAATATTAGTGCTTTATATTTGAATATTTCTGCTACGTTATTAGCGTTGCAAAGCCTCAGTTGGAAAAGGAATCGTGTGCAGGAAGACGCACGGACTAAAACACACCGATGAACCACGTTTACTGTTAACAAGCTGCTACTGTAGAGCAAGACACGCCCCTGGGGGCGGGGCATATACCTTCCCGTGAGCATTTAATTGGACAAGCACGAGACTAGTACAGGATCATCAAAAATATAATAGTTTTTTTTCCCCAGAAGTTATGAAATCTAAACTATTGTATGGTTTGTTGAAACAGTTTTGAAACACAGCCTCTCATTTCCCTCGTGATGGCGTGAAGAAGATAAAGAAGATAAAGCGCTGCACTTTCAGTCGTTATTAAACACATTTAAAAAACATTTTTCCAGTGATTTAAGCTCTAAGTCAACAGGCAGACTCTCACAGCACCTCTGAGAGCAGCGTTTACAGATGTATGAGCTCGTTCTCTCTTTTCTGTCTGCAGCGTGTGGAGCAGCAGCTCTCGGAGGGGACGGCGGGGGACGACAGAGACGCGTCTCACATCGCTAGCGTGCTGTGAGTGAAGCAAACTCTCACACTCGAACCGGCAGAAACCTCTCGCAGGAGCGCGTGATGCCGCCGCAGAATCCTGGCAAAAGCCAGAGTCTTTTATTTTCTTTTTCACACTTGCTCTAAAAATACGTGACTCCGGTGTCATGTGCTCGCCGTTTGGAACGTGTGAATCAGGTGGAAGGAAAGCTAGCGGCTGCGTTCCAGCTCACTCACTCGTTAAAAATTTCATTGTTCATTTACAAAACAAACAGCCACCAATCAGCGAGAGTAACGTTCACAAAATACACTGCTAGCTAACTGACTGTGTAGCTAAGACGATCCTGCAAGTTAGCCACACAGCTAGCTGTATAAGCAGCGAGGTTTAATGGACAAGTATAACGAAATGAAACAGTTCCTGCTGTGATTAGAAATCATTTCACTGCCCAGGCAGAAGAAAGTGCACCTGCAGACGCTGAGGGAAAGGTCAGAGGTCGAGAAGATGAGTCCTCGAGAGCGGATGAGGCTGAGGAAGCAGCAGGCTGCTGACGACAGAGCCAGGAAGCTAAAGTGAGAAGCTACGCTAATCAGTGTGGCTACGCTATGCTACGCTAATCAGCTGTGCTAAGTGTGTTTCAGAGGTGCAGAATGCCTGAGTGTGTGTGTTCTTACTGCTACTACACTTAATTATTATTTAATGGATTTATACTTTGACTGATTTTTATTTGAACATAAAAAATAAAAAATACTTTCTGCTCTTTACATTTTTATTTAAACCTTCAGTTTACTCGTTACACAACACAAAGCTACTTTTTTAACTTTCTCTTTACTACATTTTTGGCTCGATACATAATTTTTTTTGCTGAGAAAGACTTTGACACGTTATCTACGTGGATATAAAAAGTTTACACACCCATGTTAAACTGCAGGTTTTCGTTATGTAAAAAAAATAAAACCAAGATAAATCCTGTCAGATCGTTTAATGTGAAACAGCAAACAACAAAACTCAAGTCAACAACAAATAGAAACGTTTCGGGGAAAAAAAGAAAAAGAAAAAACATACAGTAACCTGGGTGCATAAGTATGTGCACCCCTTAACTAATACTGTGTTAGAGCAGCTTTTGGTTGTAATTCAGCACTCCGTGTTTTTGGATAAGAGTCTAACAGCAGCACATCTTCATTTGGTCATTTTATTCCTCTCTTCCCTGCGAACATGCTCGGGATCTATCCGAGAGCGAGGGCATCTATCCGAGAGCGAGGGCATCTATCCGAGAGCGAGGGGATCTATCCGAGAGCGAGGGGATCTATCCGAGAGCGAGGGGATCTATCCGAGAGCGAGGGCATCTATCCGAGAGCGAGGGCATCTATCCGAGAGCGAGGGGATCTATCCGAGAGCGAGGGGATCTATCCGAGAGCGAGGGGATCTATCCGAGAGCGAGGGGATCCGCAGGCTTTTGATAGGATTTAGATCTGTTTTTTTTTTCCTGAAACATTTATATTTGTTTTTCACTTGAATTGTTGGTCGCTATTTCACATTAAAGGTAGAAAATATCTGACTAAAATATCGGATTAATTTTTTACATCACAAAACCCTGCAATGTTGAGAGGGGTGTGTAAACTTTTATATCCACTGTCAACTTTCTCTTAAATATAATTCTCAGTACTTTGTACATGTATTTACACAGAGTGTGTTGTAGTGTGCGTGTGTGTGCGTGTGTGTGCGTGCGTGTGTGTGCGTGTGTGTGTGTGTGCACTTTTGCTGTTGTTGTGTGAGTAATTAAGGGTGTTGTGTTGCAATCTGAATGTGTGTGTGTGTGTGTGTGTGTGTTGGTTTGTGTTTATGTACAGACATATTGTGGAGGAGAAATATAAAGAAAATCAGCAGCGCATGATGGAGCTCCGGTCCAAAAACTTCCAAAGAGTCAGCATCAACGTTCTCACTGTGGGTCTGTGTGCATGAAAGGAAAGAAAAAGACAGATAGACAGACAGACAGACAGATAGACAGACAGATAGACAGACAGATAGAGAGATGATAAAGATGGAATATTAAAAAAAATTAATTTAATGAAAATATTATAAATAAATAAAAACATTTTGCTTTGCTGTAATTATACATCGTTTTTCTCCTCGTGTCTGATCTAAAGGAGAAAGCTGAGGACACAGTGAGACAAATCCAGCCAATCAGACGACAGGATGCTACACCAAGCAGCCATCCTGGACCAATGGGAGAGCAGATCACTGAACACGGTAACTCACAAGCTGTGTTATTTTTGTTCGCTGTGTGTTTTAGTGTTTAGAGTACACTCTGCACAACTACACAGGTTGAAACCGTTCCTGCTCATCAGCGTGCTCCTGGAGTCCTGATTATTTGTCTTCTTGTTACCACGTCTCCTACACTGACCATGTCTCCTACACTGACCATGTCTCCTACACTGACCACGTCTCCTAAACTGACCACGTCTCCTACGCTTACCGTGTCTCCTACACTGACCGTGTCTCCTACACTGACCGTGTCTCCTACACTCACTGTGTCTCCTACACTTACCGTGTCTCCTACACTGACCGTGTCTCCTACACTGACCGTGTCTCCTACACTGACCGTGTCTCCTACGCTTACCATGTCTCCTACACTGACCGTGTCTCCTACGCTGACCGTGTCTCCTACACTGACCGTGTCTCCTACGCTGACCATGTCTCCTACGCTGACCGTGTCTCCTACGCTTACCATGTCTCCTACCCTGACCATGTCTCCTACGCTTACTATGGTTACCATGTCTCTTACACTACATCTTATCGGTCTCAGCAAAACAGGAGGAGACAAGAAGATGATTTCTGGTCTCGTATTGCTTGTAGTGAATGATCACCTGCAGCACTGTCACTCGCTAGTGTCACTCACTGTCTGAAAGACTGTAACTGCAGTCGCCTGTGCAGGCTCCGCCCCTTTCGCTACATACATCTTGAGTTCCACGATTTATTTGTGGTTGTAGTATATCGTGTGTCTCACCAAGTGTGCGATTTGTGACACGTGTTGAGGTTTTGGTGCGTGAACGCGGATGATGATGATGATGATGATGATGGTGTGTGTGTGTGTGTGTGTGTGTGTGTGTGTGTGTGTGGAACATGCTGATGGGTATCAGGTGGTGTTTGTTAGCACCGTTTGAGGGAAGATACCAAAGCACTGTTTCCTGTCATGTGCGACACAGACGGAGTCTCCTCTCATCTGCTCAGAACAGATCTCAGATATGAGAGAGGAACATCCTGAGCAGAAGGAACGAGAAGAATCCATCTGTCACAGAAAAAAAGCTCTGATCTGATGTGTTCGGACTGAAATGACCCAACTACGAGATGTCCAGAATCAGGGTTAAAATTTTACTGCAGAAATCTGACCCACTTCATATTAAATTAAAAACATCCCAGTGCTGAATGTGCGCTACACCAGTGGCTCTTCTCTGATCTCCGTTATTTAATATTTCCATTAGTTCATAAACTTCTTTGACTCAGGTTTGTTGAGATAAATATTCACACTTATCTCTCTGTCTTTTTCGCTGTGTTCCTCTGCCTGCCCTCATTTTCTCTCTTGCGTGTGTGAGAATGATTTATTCTGGCGACATTTCAGCCATCATGGCTTTAATCCACGGTACTGGGTGCTAATACTTTTCCTCCACTGTATTCTTATTACAGACTATGCTAGAATAAATGTGTCAATCTCGTTTGAGATGCAGCCTACAGTCTCGGTTCCTCATGGCTTCTACATCAACACATTTGCACTCCCTCCGACTGGAAATTGAAAATGTGCGTTTCTGTTCTCATCTTTGATGTTCAGTGACCCTGTAAATTACAGCCAGGCTGAATTAGCGTGCTATTTCCGGAGAAGCATCATCACGCTAATGGGCTTGTAATGGTGATCGCTCTAATCATCGCCGCGCTGAACGGAAGCCAAACGCCGCCTCCTCGACCTAATCAGATCCCGCTGTCGTAAGAATAAATCTGCGGGACATGTTGTCAGGGAAGCTGAGCACGTGTTCCTGCCTTAATTCTCTTTAACGCTCGATTACGGAATACATCAGAGGTTTATAACGAACGAGGAAACAGATTGGAGCTCCTTTCCCCGAGAGTGAGAGAGGAAGACGCAGGACGTGATGAGCAGGAGCTGGAGAGAGCGGGTGTAATATCACCATCTCACCATCGTCTCTTTATTAGAATAAATCCAAGAATCCTTATCCGGAGATGGAGTTAAAACATGAGGCAGGACCTTTTCGGAAGATAAGAAGCAGCGAGGATCCGAAGCAGCTTCACATATCAGACAGATTTGGAAAGGCAACTTTCCAAAAGTAAATGCCGCTCCGTAGACACGCACTGACTTTTAATCACTTTCAAAATACGCAACAGGATTAAAGATCAGATCAAATTTACACAGAATTGAGAAAATGTTCACTCAAATGTCAGTGAAATGGCAGCTCCATTCAGAAAGTATTCACACCCCGTCATTTTCACTTGTTATGTTGCAGCCTAAAATGCTTTAAATTATTTGTTTACATCAGTCTACACTCCACACCCCATACCGACAGAGCTAAAACCCGAGTTGTGATAACTTTGCAGATGTATTAATAAAAAGAAATGATTTCAGATACGGAAATGTGACAGTTGAAATTTAGCTCAGGTGCTTCCCATTTCTTCGAGATCTCGTCTTTGAGATGTTTCTACACTTTGATTGGCGTCCACTTGTGGCAGTCTCAACTGATTGGACATGATTGGGAAAGACACACACCTGTCTATATAAAGTCTAACAGCTGAAACTGCGCATCAGAGAAAAAACCAAGCCATGAGGTCAGAGGAGCTGCTGCAGAGCTCAGAGTCACCACTGTGTCGAGGCACAGGTCAAAATCACATCTGCTGCACTGAAGGTTCCCGAGAGCACAGCAGCCTCCATAATTCTTAGATGGAAGAAGTCTTGGTAAGAGAGGTGACCAAGAACCTGATGGTTGCTCTAGTTGAGCTCCAGAGGTCATGTGTGGAGATGGGAGAACCTTGCAGAAGGTTTCTCACTGCAGCACTTTATGGCAGACGGAGGCCAGACGGAAGCGTCTCCTCACTGTGGCTTTCACACCTAGACAACTAGAATGTCGTCGACGGACTAGAGTATCGACGCTTTACCTTACTACAGTAATTATGCGTCTAATTAATAGTTTAACGAGGAAAAACACTGCGAACAATGAGCGGTGGCAGTGATCGGGGGCGGAGCTCAAGAAAACAGGAACCAGGAAGTAAAATACTCCACGTGTTGAAGCGGAACGTTTCTAAGTGAAATCGTGAGCCTGTGGCAGAAATGCGTTTTTAAAGCTGTTCAATAAACTGGAAATAAAATGTATTATTTCCCTCGCCGATGACGGGCCATGTTCTCCGCTCAGATATGCTTTAAATCTTAGATTATCTTCCCTGTATGGGCCTTTCAGAGAGAGAGAGAGAGAGAGAGAGAGAGAGAGAGAGAGAGAGAGAGACTCTCTCTCTCTCTCTCTCTCTCTCTCGGAGAGAGAGAGAGGGAGAGAGAGAGAGAGAGAGAGAGAGAGAGAGAGAGGAGTCGCAGCATGTCACCGCGGGCAGATCATTAAATATGCGAAGTTCACTGTTGTTGGGAAAAATCTGTCAGTGTGTCGTCATTACAGCACACACACTAATGACCTGTTAGAGGTTTGAGATTCAGCACTCGGTATTATATATTGTNTGTGTGTGTTTCTCTGGAAACGCTGAGCTCTGGGGAACATCGATGCGTCTGGCTGAAGCGTAATGACTGTATCAGGGATCGTCAGCAGTGACAGTGAGCAGAGTTCAGGAACTAAACTAATACACACTCGTGTCTAATTGGAGTTCTTACTAGAATTTTTGGTGCCTGTCCCTCATTAGTCTAAACACCAATATGACGATATATCTAGGTAAAGATACAAAAAAAATATAGTCTGGAAGCTATTCTCATTTTAATTTTATAGTTCGGGGAAAACGGCTAAATTTCTGCCATGACTCGTCCTGTACCAGTGTCGTCTTCATCCAATCAAACGCTCTCCTTAATGTACATGTCCCGCCCACACAGATAATTACATCGAACGGATCGGAACGGATTTTTCAGTGCTTCTGTATAAACACATTCAGAGTTGTTTATCATTTTTTCGTCTCTGCTTCACGTCTTTTCTGTTTTGCCATAATGGAAAAGTTCATCAGAAGTCCAGCGCATGTTCTCCAGAGCCTCAGCATGTTGACGTATTCCTCTAAACACTGGAATATACACGGCACTTCGCACTAGTGGGCTTTCCCTCGTACTAAATCACACAAGTTGAAGCTTTAAGTTCCTTCAAATAAGACCTGAGGGAACGATCCATGGCTGAGCTCCAAACCCGGCTAACGCTTTCCTGCATAAGCGATCGGAGCGGCCCGTAACGGCTCTGATTAAAATCAATGAAGCTGTGTGTCGGGGGACGAGTGTGTGAAAGCCCCGATCTCATTAACCCAGACTATGCTCATGTTTAATTCTCTCCATTCATCTCCATTAAAGCAGCAGTTTAGGGGCGGCTCATGAGCGGAGTGTAAATGGATTAGTGTTTAAAAGCGGAATTAGTTGAAATAGTTTTTAGGCTGTAAGTGCTTTACGATCAGAACTCATCAGACCTCACGCTGAGGAGCGTCACGTTTAATCGTCATTCCTGCAGTACAAAATGAGCTGCGATTAAAGTCTCACGCGCCTCTCAGAAGCTCAGCGCAGTGAGCGTTACTGTCAGCACCCTGATAAAATAATCAACTTCAGTGTGTTACAGTAACTCGCTTTATCACATCGCTGCATCACTGATTATTTTACTGTAACAGCAGTGTTGAAGAATCTGTCCATTTTCATGAACAGTTGTGTTTCTCTCTCTCTCTCTNCTCTCTCTCTCTGTCTCTCTCTCTCTCTCTCTCTCTCTGTCTCTCTCTCTGTCTCTGTCTCTCTCTCTCTCTCTCTCTCTCTCTGTCTCTCTCTCCCTCTCTCTCCCTCTCCCTCTCTCTCTCTCTCTCTCTCTCTCTCTCTCTCTCTCTCTCTCTCTCTCTCTGTGGTTCTCTAAGTGCTCTCTGACTCTATTAATTATCTTTAAGTGTCTCTGATTAAATTACACCAGTCCTCCACTAATCCTAACACTGTTATTTATCTGGTGCCGAACCGCTAATTTAACAAAGCTGATTTTTTTTTTCTTCTAAAAAGCGAGATTAGTGGAAATCAGTGCTCAGGCCATGCGTGATGAGCGGGCCGTATAATAACATAGATTTAAAGCACCATGTGGTCGAAAGCTTTTGAGTTCCAGCCAGGTTTAATTACCGAGAGAGCTCCGGACTAACTGGTGGGAATTCACATGCAGTTATAATTAAAAATTCTCACTTCCAGAAACACCCAAGCCCACACACGCTCGGCGTCGCCATTCTGATTAAATACGTTACAAAATCAGGGAAATCGTCTAATGCAGGGTCGTGGATCTGTCCATCTGTAATGATGACGTCATCACATCTCAGCATCTCAGCATCTCAGCATCTCAGCATCTCAATGCACCATCAGTGATCCAGGAGTAAAGGCTGATCCTGTACACTGCTCCACAGAGCCTCGAGTCAGTCGTTCAGGGCTTGTTTGTTGTATCTGCTGTTCAATTTGGCCAAAATTACTCATACAGTCACAAAACACACACACACACACACACACACACACACACACACACACAGAGAGAGAGAGAGTTTTACAGTAATATACCTTCTCAATTTACAGAGCTACTTTTAACCAGCTCTAACATCTATAACGTAACCAGCATGTCCTTTAACACAAATATATTCGAATTAAAAGTTCAAGATTCATTCATTTAATTTTTGCACTTATTAAACATTTAGCATCGATGGTCTATCTTTTGCTAGCATAATCTCTCCATGAGTTACCTTTATTTAGCTTTGTTCCCTCCCAGCGCTGTTGAATTCTGGATTCTGATTGGTCAGAAGGTGTTAATATTAGTGTTATATTAATAAGTTTCTATGGCGGATTTAAAAACCGTTTGTATGGTGACATTTCCTGTAAGTAGAAATGTGTTTATGTGACATTTCTGGAAGGAGTCTCCAGTGTCAGCGCTCTGTATCAGTCAGAGGTGAAGCTGTCACTTTAAGTTTTCCGACGTCTTCAGGACTCTTTTGAGTACCATAAGATTTTTTGGCAGAAGCGACTTATTTCTAATTGTTCACCAAAACATCTGAGTGACACAATGGCCAAAGAGTTCATCATGGAAAGATAAAAATAAAGTTGATTCAGAGGGGGTCCAAGCACTTTTTCCTCTTAAATCTCCATCAGCCAGTTAGCTGAAACCGCCTCCCTCACTTCCTGTTCCTGTTCTGCTCGTTGTTAAGCCTGTACACTGCTCCACAGAGCCGAGTCAATTGTTCAGGGCTTGTTTGTTGTATCTGCTGTTCAATTTGGCCAAAATTGCTCACACACACACACACACACACACACACACACACAGTCTGCATCTGGATGCAGAGACAGGTATTGGCTCGATCTGTTGGGATCACTCAAAGCTGAAATGTTTGCTAAGAAATCTATACAGTGTTTCACACACACACACACACACACACACACACACACACACACACACACATTACTCATTCCATTCTCTTATTACATCCTTAATAACGCACAGCCAAAATGTAAATGTAACACACACTCAGTACTTTACTATCGTTTTCATCCGTTGCATTTAAAACACATCATTCGACTAGCACTCGAGCGTCATGTGCTAATTCCTGTTACTGGCTCGTCTGTTATTGTCTGAAATCAGGGCGAAACCTCTTACATTATTCCTGGAGATGACAATAAACACAGTGTCGTATTGTTCTGTTCGCAGTAATGATGTTTGCAGTTTCCTAATTTTGTGCCTGATTCATCGAGGATTAAAGACGATTCCTCCGTCTCTGGAGATGCTTTTCAGTTTCTTGCCTCTGGCTCTACAAAATAGCTCTTTTCTAGCTGATAACTCACACACACACACACACACACACACACACACACACACTTATGCTATCTCTGGCAGGAGTGTGTGGAGCTCAGGTGGAGATCCGAACTCGAGAAATTGAAACTATTCAGGCGATAAATTTAGAGTGTCCCATGGTGAGCACTGTCTCTACCCATCTCTCTCCATCTCTCTCCATCTCTCTCCATCTCTCTCCGTCTCGTTCTCTCTCCATCTCTCTCCATCCCTCTCCATCTCGTTCTCTCTCTCCATCTCTCTCCATCCCTCTCCATCTCGTTCTCTCTCTCTATCTCTCTCCATCCCTCTCCATCTCGTTCTCTCTCTCCATCTCTCTCCATCCCTCTCCGTCTCGTTCTCTCTCTCCATCTCTCTCCATCCCTCTCCATCTCGTTCTCTCTCTCTTTCCTGTGGTATTGAAGGACCCGTGCTGCACTGAACAAGCGATGTCATTAAATGGTGAGCACAGGAACAGAAGAGTCTGTCCTGTCCTATCGTCCTTCAGGCGTTCTCACACCAGAAACCCAGCGAATGAGATGGTAACTGAGTGATGAGTGTTCTGTTCCCCTCGTGCTCATCAGCATCATCGTAAAGTTGTGTGTGAATGCTAAAACCGGTTTGTTGATGAACGCCAATCAGCCATAATTTACCAAGAGCGTTCACGTCACAGATGATTAACATTTAACCACACCCACAAAACTCCATAAAAGGAAAAGGGAGCTGAAAAATGACAAAATGACCAAAAATGATGAGCGTCTCATAATCGTGGTGTGTGAGAAATCTCCCAGTAATGAAGCTCCTCGTCTAGCAAACACACACCGACTCCGCCTTCTTTCATAGGGCGCCATTACTTTTGTTCTAATTGAACAGCTAGTCTTATTGGTTTTTCATTTGTCTTAAGGATTTATTTTGGATTAGAATTTACTTCCAGTCAGTAATGAAGCAGAGTGTTGATTAAATTGGTGTGTAACACCAACACACACACACACACACACACACACACACACACTGAGTTACAGTCTTTCGTTCTGCTTCAGCCTTTTGTTGTGTGTGTGTGTGTGTGTGTGTGTGTGTGTGTGTGTGTGTGTGTGTGTGTGTGTGTGTGGCAGACATCCCTGAGGACCCTCAGGCTGCAGAAGTGTATTATTCCGAAGATGGATTCGAGTCGTGTTCAGATGAAGAAGATTTCTGCTCTGATGTTCCCACACAGGTGAGGAAGAGAAGGAGGAAGTTGCGGAGGAAGAGGAAGTCTCTCTCTCTCTCTCTCTCTCTCTCTCTCTCTCTCTCTCTCTCTCTCTCTCTCTCTCTCTCTCTCTCTCTCTGGATTTGTCGTTCATGTGTTGCTGTAGTTCAGGATTCAGGAGCATATAAATGACATGAAACTTGCAAAATGATGTAAGTTGCAGGTTTAAAGTAAAAAATGATCGGAATGGATTTCATCATGACGTACTTGCGTTCATGTGTCTATTCTTTCGAACTCGGTATAAAAAGGAATGACTTCTCATTAGCAGGCGCTGAGCTGGACGGATTATCTTCTGCTGTTATGCTAATTGTCTTTAATTAGCTTGTATTCATTATCGCCACGTCGCATTTAATCAGCTCAAGTAAAGTTTGTCTGAACACGACTGCAGACTTAAAGAGGAATATTACCCAGAAGGCATTGCAACCAGAGACCGAGAAACGGGAGATGAAAGGGCTTATTCTGCTTTGTCAGAGCCACTTCGTAAAGCGCCGAGCTTTCGTAGTCGTTCAGAATGTTAGCTGTCCATCAAACAAGGGGGCGGAGCAAGAGAAAGCGAGGAGTGATATGTGAAACTGCATGTTTTATTGATCAGCATTTAAATAAAACTGAAAGAAGAACATTGTGTTTTTGTAATGACTGTATGCGCATATAAATAAAAGGGAAGCCAGAATGTCTCTGAGGCCCTCTAGTGGCTGGCTGCGGTACAGTTTGTAACCCCGCCCATTCCTGTGTTAGCGAATGGGAAAGATTCAGAAATGGGAAATTCCAGTTTAAGTTACATCTGCTGACCCTGATACGTCTGCTAGTATTTCTCCTCACGATAAATGTGTTTTATAGGAGTTAAATAAAAGGGCGTGGTTGATGAGGTGATTGATAGTTGTGGTCATGACAGTCGTGCACCTTCCAACACACACCTGAAGCTCTGGACAGTTCTGTAGCAAAGCCATGTCTTGTTCTGCTGTGAACTGTTCTAACAGACCCTCAGCGGGGAACTCTCTGCACTCTTTCCAGTATGTTATCATTGTGATGCTTAAGCTAGCTCGTCGTAGAGATGTTATAACCATCATGAGCGAATGAGGTGCTAACACTAGCTACATTTCATAATTCACTACTGACTATATGAGCTTAGAGAAGACTCAGTGAGAGGATAGGAAAGCACTTCTCTCTTCAGATGTGTAGCTCACTGCAGGTCTCAGCTAGCTGAACATCATGGAGGTTGAGTGTAAATGCTGACTGAGGTTTATAGTTTCACTCGCTACATTACATTAGCTATTTATACTTACATGACTGATTAAAATCATGGATAATGTCAGCTAGCTAGCAAACAGTAGCTCAGTCAGACATGACTCAAAGCTTTTCCTGGTGAAATCACTATACCTGCAAAAGTTATATGACAACAGTTTAGTAATTTAATTTACATATTAATTAATGACACTGTATGTGAGTTAGCCGATGCTCCATTTTGAGTTACTTCGGGTAATATCAGCGTGCGCACTCGCAGTGTCCGTCACCAGCATGGGTACGTATCAGGACGAGCGCATTCACTGTATATAAACCTGTCATTTGCAGATGCACTGCTGTTACAGAAAATTAATCAACACCTTCTGACCAATCAGGAATCAGAACTGAAATGGTGTGAGTAAGATGTAATTAGATTTGACTGCTCGGACTCGGACTGGTGGAACGTGGTGATTGAAGGGTGTTTCAGCGCCTGAGGGAGGAGGTTTTATTGTGCGCTTTATTGCCTGGACTCCTGTGCGGCTCGGACGTTAAGGACAGTGAAAGTGCTGATGGTTTCTCTCCTCCAGCCCGGATTCGGAGGTCAAACATATTTTCACGTGAATGCTTTGCTGAGCCTAGCCTAGCCTAGCCTAGCCTAGCCTTGGTGTCTGAATGCTAACACATCATGCTCAGTAAAATACAGTATGAATTATAATAGACATATATTATCATCTGAATCCCATTCAGTGTGTAACTCCGCCTCCTTTAGGCCACACCTCCTTCCTGAGTCTGATGTTCATGCAAACTTTTTTGGCTCCAGTGCAAACTTCAGACACGACACATCACTACTTTTGTGGATGTTTGATCTGCAGCTGAACTTTTCCTTTGACTGTTTCACTCTTTCCTGCAGCTGTAGCTTGTCTCAGCCCTGCCGTGACCCTCGCTTCTGTCTGAATGATTCACTACAGTTTATCCTGAGAGGATTCTCATGTTCCTGTGTTCTGCTTCACGTTTCCAGTGTGTTGTTTGTTTGTTTCTGTTTGCATTTTAATCTCAGATTAATTTTAAACTCGTTTGCTTTAATGAGCTGTTTATGAAACTGTACAGATGGTAAACTCGGTTAGCGCGTACGGCACATCAGCTCCGGTGAGTGTGCAGGTGTGAGTAAATGAAACACTGCTGCACTGGCAGGGAGGAGATTAATGAGAGTGATGCAGAAAACACAGTTTGCGGGGAGGACAAGCGACGTAACGAAGTTTAACTTCACACAAATAAAAAGCAGCCTCACCTGAGCCTCAGCCTCAGCTAAAGAACAACCTCAACCATGGAACAACCTCACTGAGGAACAGTGTCATCTGAGGAACAGCCTCACCCATGGAACAGCCTGACCCATGGAACAGCCACACCTGAGGAACAGCCACACCTGAGGAACAGCCACTCCTGAGGAACAGCCTCACCCATGGAACAGCCACACCTGAGGAACAGCCTCACTCATGGAACAGCCACTCCCGAGGAACAGCCTCACCCATGGAACAGCCACACCCATGGAACAGCCACACCTGAAGAACAGCCTCACCCATGGAACAGCCTCACCCATGGAACAGCCTGACCCATGGAACAGCCTGACCCATGGAACAGCCACACCTGAGGAACAGCCACTCCTGAGGAACAGCCTCACCCATGGAACAGCCACACCTGAGGAACAGCCACTCCTGAGGAACAGCCTCACCCATGGAACAGCCACTCATGAGAAACAGCCACACCTGAGGAACAGCCACACCTGAGGAATAAAATCACCCGAGGAACAACTTCAGCTAAAGAACAGTCTCAGCTAAAGGACAGCCTCACCCATGGAAAAGCCACACCTGAGGAACAGCCTCACCTGAGGAACAGCCACACCTGAGGAACAGCCTCACCCATGGAACAGCCACACCTGAGGAACAGCCACACCTGAGGAACAGCCACACCTGAGGAACAGCTACAGCTAAGGGCAACCACACCTGAGAAACAAAATCACCATTCGTCGTGATATTCACTTTGTTTTCATTTTGACATTTTTTACTCTTGGCTTGTGCTTTTAAATTTCCAACTTTTGATAAAATGTGCATTTTTGATATCATGTGTGAGATTTGTCTCAGTAGCACACTTTTGGACCATCAGCATCACAACACAATAACTCTGTATATGTTTCTTTCTTATTAAAAATAGAAAACACTGTGCTTTGATGTTTCTGAGTCGAGAAGCTCTCACACAGGAGCTGATGAAATGTGAAGCGGAATATCGGAAAGCTGGTGGGCTGAGATTTCATCCCTCAGGCCCGCGGATCTCAGCACTGCAATGCAATCTCTTCCTCCAGCTCCACGCCGCCGAGGCCACGCGAGATTAAAACGATTTGTCACTGCTGGGAGAAACAAGCGAGCAGATGGAAGCGGAGGATCGGCTGAAATTGACTCCCGGCCCGGTGGAGATTTGATAATTAGTCGGATGACAGAGACGCTTGGGCAGCTCTGCTCATTTCTTCAGGCTGATCATTTTAAAGGGAAGGACGTTTTTTCCTACGTGGTTAGTCTCAACACCTCGTTTGGCTCAGTACACCTGCAATCCCCAACAGCAGCTTTCACCCCTGAGCAATTACAGCACAAAATCGCTCCTGGTTTTCTTTTTCCATAATGGAGATTGGAGATAAAGCTTTAAACAGTAGACAAGGCCTGTTGGAATGAATTTCATCATATTGTATATTAATATCGGGCCTTGTTTATCAATCTTCTGTTCTTTCATGGCCAGACCAAGATAAAAATCCCCATAAAAATTTACTCACTGCTCATGTGTGTGTGTGTGTGTTCATAAACACGAGTCAGCCATAAATTACCAAGCACATTCACGGCACAGCTAATTTACAGTTAGCCACGCCCACCAAACTCCATAAAAGCTAACAGAGAGCTGAAAATGGCAAAATGGCAACTAAATGGTGAAATAATTTGCAGCGTGCACTAAAACTTCCAATAATGCAGCTCAGCCACTGCAGCATGCCGGCTACCATAGACACTAATTAAGACACTAGGTCATTAATATGAATGATGTGGAAACGAAATGAATTTCAATCGAGGTTCTCATCAGTGAGTATCCTCATAGGGAAGTTTACACAGACTCAGGAGCGAAACATGGGATATGAATACTTTTCCCAACTAAAACATGAGATATTCTTCATATTCAGTTTTTAAAAATCCACAACTGAATGTTTCACTTGTTCTCCTTCTTGTTCTTGTTCTTGTTTTTGTTTATTTTATATGTATATACACATTGATATTCAGTATACGGTCAATGGATTCATTATATATTCATTAATATTCAGTATGTTCTAATTACTACTTTGTACGCTCATTAATATTCAGTAGTCACTCATTAATATTTACCTACATTCTAAAGCTTGGCTGAGTTGGTGATTTAAATGTGACACGTGAAGGTCTTTGTGTTGTCTCTCTGGGAGAACCCTGACGCTGAGGAACCCCTCCCGGCTTTTTTAGGAAGCAAAGAACATTTAATTATCCGGTGTAGGAACCCTTGAGGAACCTGTTACTCCTGAAGTGTATGCTGTACTCCAAAGTAAAGATGATTAAACCATGAAACAAGCAACGTGTTTCTCTCTTTTTCTCTCCAACTCGTCAGAGGATTCAGCAGAGAAAAGGGTGCCGATTAGCGTTAATGCGAGCTGGAGGGAAAATCTGCTCCACTCATGATTTAGTACAAACATTTCCATTTCGCCTCAGGCTCCTTCTGCGTAAACTCACACATCACACACTCGCGTTAATGTGCATTTACTAAACCGCGAGAACATCAGATCGCAATCAGGATGATCCACAAGTCAACTCATGATTCTTAACCAGGAAGGAGTCGATGTTAAAGGAGCGAACCTGCCGGGGGCCAATCAGCAACACGCCATGTTTCAGATGAAAAGCGTAAAGTGCCATTTAGGAACAAGAAATTATTCAGAATGATCGAAAGTTGACGAGTGACACTTAAGCAGCGTGGAATAAGTGATATTAAATGGATAATTTGCTAATGAAGGATGGAGTCATGTGCTGTTTTTCTTCTGTCTCTCCCTCAGGACAGTGATCTGGAGGCCGTGGTGCGACACATGGAGGACGTTCTGGGGGAGAAATCTGCTGGTTAGTGATCCATTCACACTGCCAAGGAGCACACTGTGGAGCTTCCTGCGTACACGTCCCTGTGGATGAGCGGTTACTATAGAAACCGTAACGTATTATTCTTGTTCTAGAAAATTAATCAACACCTTCTGACCAATCAGCAGCGCTGACGTTCGTAATTAGGAGCGGTGTGTGAGTTTTGTTTAAAATCTCAGGGCAGGTTATCTCATATATCTCTCTACTGAGTTGCCTTTTAATGCAAGGGGGCGGAGCTCATTTCTGGGCCAGAAAAACACAAACAGATGCTTTATATGAATGATATGCCATCCGAATGATCATTGGTCAAGCAAACAACAACAATGCTGCAATTTATAAATAAATCAATTCTCAGAAAAAAAGGTTCAGTGCCTTTAATATAAATATTTCGCTTGTTAACGTGCTAAAGAGCCAATAAATCAGCTGCTCTTGTACACTCGATGGTGCATTTACACAGACTTTACCCTGAGGAACAGAAACGCACAGTGTAGTCTGTTGTCTGACAGTTTAATAGGAATTACCATAATAATGGAGTCTTATTGTCACATTGCCCTGATTCTGTCTGGTGTCCCCCTTCCTTATATGGTCTGCTTCCTGTTCTCATTTCCTGTTGCAACGGTGCTTTAATAGTCACACCTGTGTCTTAAGCTCTGTTAGTTTGTGTATTTATAAACTGTTTTCTTCTGTGCTTCTTAAGTTTGAAATGAATCAATAAGCTCTGTGTGTGTGTGTGTGTGTGTGTGTGTGTGTGTGTGTGTGTGTGTGTGTGTGTGTGAGAGAGAGAGAGAGAGAGAGAGAGAGAGAGCATCACAAAAGTGCAAATTATTCATAAACAGTATCTGCTCTGCTGTAACACAGAGTGTGTGCTCTTAACGACTCTGTCAGCCATGTTGACTGTTTGACATCACCGCAGCCGTTCGTCACATGATCTGAGCTCCACATCTTATTGGTTAATGAAAGTTTCACCCTGTTTGAAATCGAGCTGGAGCCCCAAAAGTGAGGAATGTCCCATCGTGACCACACAGCGGCGTCAAAAATGCACAAAATGTCCTCATGTCCTAAAGAAGAGAAAGTGTTCAGATTCACTTCTACAGTTAAGATTCATATTTTTGTTACCTGTAACTTAAAAATATGAAAAATGAATGATGTATAGCGCTGGAGATAATGACGGAGAAAATAACTGCAAAAAATGTGTTGAATTTTTGATTTAGTTTTATATAAATACACAAAGTCTGAACATACACACACACACACACACACACATATATATATCAATTTAATGACGTGAGTCTGACTGCCTCATCGTGAATCCACACATTCTCAAACTCTCAACATTTACCTGAGAGGTCACAGTGTCAGCACACACACACACACACACACACACACACGCACACACACCCCTGGAGCGTCACTGTCCCGTATGAAGCGAGTGATAAACGATCCTGACGGTTCCTCTGCCTTTCTGTGTGATAATGAGTTTTTTCTCGCGGCGTGTTGTCGTCCTCCTCGCTGCTGCGCTGACATTTACACCGATCGGGTCATTTATAAGAAGCTATTTACAGGTTTTGTCCAGATCAAATGCGCTCGCCCTCTGAGACGGAGCTGTGAGGAGTATTTCCATCCCCCGCTCTTGACTGGCGTTTCCTCTTTATTTTCCTTCCTCTGATTTATTCGCGTCTCGGGGTCGACTCTAATCGCTGACCTCCGCCGCCATCTTCAGATTCTGTGACAGGGGTTTTAGGGCCGTTTCAAACCTGACAGCTTCATGATGCCTTAAAAATGTCAGTAAATAAATAAAATGGCAATAAAATGGCAGCAAAAGCATCGTTTTAGATGCAGGAACATTAAAATGTGGTGGTTATGTGGCTTATTCTCATCTCATTCATCTTATCACACTCATTCTGTGATACACTTAGGGAACAGGCAGTAACTGCATCATGCATGAGGTGTCAAAAGTGGTCCACACACACACACACACACACACACACAGGATCTGGGTGAATGAACCGTAACACTCATGCCAGTGTGTTTGGCAGTTTTTTTTAGATGTTTTTTTTTCCATGTATAATATATTTCTTCCTATTCCTCCTTTTCAATGAGCGCACACACACACACACACACACACACACACACACACACACACACACACACACACACACTGCATATCCAAAGAGGATACTTTCACTAAAGATAGATGGATAGTGTGAAATTTCTCCACCTGGACCTTTTTCCCTGTCCTCGTGCTGTTTATGGCTCGAGTCGGCTCAGTTATCCCAAATTCCGTATTTTGGTGTTATTTCCAGGAGCAGATGTTTCCAGCTGTCAGCACCTGGTTCTCAGAGTAATCACGCCACATGCTGTGTGTAAAAACCTCCTGTTATGTACAAAATGAACCTAAATGCTCTACATAAACACGGTGCATGTGGCAACATGAAAAATCCTCTCCTCCACCTCCTCCACCTCCATGTCCTCCTCCTTCACCTCCACCTCCATGTCCTCCTCCTCCTCCTCTTCACCTCCACCTCCTCCTCCACCTCCATGTCCTCCTCCTTCACCTCCACCTCCTCCTCCACCTCCTCCTCCTCCTTCACCTCCACCTCCTCCTCCACCTCCTCCTCCACCTTCACCCCTCCTCTTCCTCCTCCTCCTCCTCCTCATACCTGTGTGTATGATCTGATATTTATCTCAGTTTTACATTTCTAACCCACACTCCATCTTCATCTTGAATCACCTGTGCACACTCTCTAGTGCACTACATGTACAATAGAACACCACTTGCAATTATTCTCTGTATTTTTATTCAAATACAATATTGGCAGCTCTGGCTCTGACTCAAAGACACGCCCATTATAATGACTCAAAGACACGCCCATTTCTCCTACACTGACACTCCCATGTGCATGACACAAAGACACGCCTATTTGTCTCCCTTAAAGACCATTCATGTTGCCCATTATGACACGTCTAACAGTGTGTGTGTGCGTGTGTGTGTGTGTGTGTGTGTGTGTGTGTGTGTTTCAGCAGGTGAAGCTGACGGAGGTGTGTCTCACTCACATGAGTATGGACCGCTCAGCATCAACAGCACCATGGATTAATTTTAATCCAGAACATGAGAGAAGGTTTATTTTGTCTATATGCTCTTATAATTAATGAAAATCCCGCGTGTAATTTCACCGCTGATCGATCTGACCGATCCTGACGCACACGGCGGTTTAACCGCTCGTCACTAACCTCAGATTTCTGCCTTTCACTTTTCACTCACACTCACAATGACGTGACACGTCTCTGTAGTAGAACATAAAGTGTATTAAAGGCTGCAGCGAGAGCGAGGATTAGCGAGGGCTCTCTCTCTCTGTCCGCCTTCAAATCTACGATAAGAAGAAGTTGATTAAATTCATTTTTTTAGTTACCTTCAGTCCTTTCAGAAGTTTTCAGTCTGATTTTCAGAGCTTTTTCTTTGCCAAGCTAATGCAGAAGTTTTGCTTTGTGATGTGATCAGCTGAGGAAACTTTTCACTTTCTGCGTTTTATATTTCCTCTCTCACATGTACATTTACGCTTAAAGAAAATAAATAAATAAAGTGGAAAATAAAGTGGACGTTATTTCCCACTTCGGCTTTTCCAAGTCAGACATTTTCACTCGTCCATTCCACCGCTCGTGTTCGCTTTCATTCAGCGTTTATTCTGAACACTTTCACTACAAGTGTGGTGATTTGGACCTTCACAGCGCTTCGCTCTTATTCACTGATATTCCTGGATCACTTCCAACTTTTTGCTAAGAAGTTAAATACGAGTTTACAGAGTTTATAATCAGCTTCATGCGGCGTTTATTTCCGTTTGTGAAAGCTGACCACAGCGGCTTCTGTGCTGGACAGTAATCTTGGTTTTTCGGACAAACTACAACTTTTTTTTAAAGGGTTCTTCATGGGTTCTTTAGGGTTCTTTGGATAATTAAACCTTCTTAGGTTCCACAAAAGGTTCTACTGGGAATCCTGTCTGACAGGGAAACACTCTGTGGCCGAGTTCATTATAATAGTCTTCCATGTGAGGTTTCTTTATAAAGTGTTTAACATTATTATAAACTATTAAATGGTGAACCACCAGGTTTGGACTAATATTTGAAGGCACTAATGACTAATGACGGAGCGCATCAGGAAGCCCTGTAACAGAGTTTAATTCAGAGTTACTGGAAATTTTCATCTGTTTGTCCAGTAAAAACGTCTTGCCTTCGTGAGATCTCCGTCCTGAAACTCACCTCTAGTGGAGATAATAATAATAATAATAATAATAATAATAATAACAATAATAATAATAATAATAATGATAATAATAGAAAGCCTGTTTTCCTGTCAGTGGAGAATTAGAGGCTGGCAGCAGGAGAGAGGGATGAAGCAGAGGAGGAAAGAGAGGATAGAAACAGGTAGTAATTTACACATGATGCAGTATATTTTATTGAAAGGGTCAAACGAGTCCTCGGTGAGTCTCAGCACGCAGAAACATCACAAACAGCTGAAATACATTCGATATACAGTAAATTAGCAGAGGTTTCATTCCTGTAGGAGACGCTAAATAAATAAAAGGAATTCTTATCATCAACATTACGAGACTCAGATGTTTCTCTCACACACACACACACACACACACACACACACACACACACACACACACACAGAGACGTGGTTGTGGAGATTCAGTGCTGTTGTTGTCTTTTTCAGTGCAGTGGCGTTTCCTTCACCGTAGGGATCCGAGGCAGGAGGAGTGTGTGATTGGTGGAGAGAGAGAGAGAGAGAGAGAGAGAGAGAGAGAGAGAGAGAGAGAGGTGATTCAGGACGCTGAAGATGGAGACAGAGTGCGTTCACTGTGGAGGGGGCTGATTACCAGCGCCTTGATTACCTTCAATAATCAGCTACATGCACTGCTTTACTGTGTGTGTGTGTGTGTGTGTGTGTGTGTGTGTGTGTGTAGAACAGCTGCTTCAAAGCATGATCGTGTTACACTGGGGACAGCGAGGATGTCGGAGATGTAAACCGCATTAAAACTCTCTGAAACTCAGAACAGGTCGCTAAAGAATGACACAAGTTTAGCTCTTATATTCTGTTCACAATTTATTATCAGGGGGCCAAGCACAGAAGGTGTGTAGGCACCCTGTTGTTATTCTACCTTTTCTTCTTCTTCTTCTTCTTCTTCTGGCTCGGGAGTCTACGGCAGCCTACAGTTGTGAACTTTGGCACACTGATTGAGGAGGGTCTAATGAACATTCTGACCAAAGTTGACCCAAATCCTACCCACACTCTAGCGCCACCATTGGTTCAAATTTGGGCCTAATTTGGACGTACGTTTACAGTTATAACTTTTGGGCCTTGTGTCCAGAGCCGGGTGTCCCTGGGTTCCGAGGCTCGAGACGAGATCGACGCACACTGAGATGTCAATTTCCACCTAATTAGATTTTCTGTCATCTTGGATTTTGTCAAAAACTTTTTTTCACTACTCCTCCTACAGATTTTGTCCAATCATCACCAAATTTGGTAAACATCATCTCCAGAGTAAGCTTCACAACATTATTTCGAAAACTCCAAACAGTTTGCCTGTAATGTGCCAACAAACCTGACGGTGAAGCCACCAAACAGGAAGTGAGGCTGTATCTCAGCAACGAGCTTGCACACTGACGCAAATCTTAGTAGGCATCTTCAGGACCATGACCTGAGGCTATGCAACAAATATCATAACAGCACACACACACACACACACACACACACACACACACACACACACACACTGGGGGTGTAATATTAATATTTGATCAGGTTTTTGGGGTTTGTTTTCCGAACACGTTTCTGAGCAGTTCTTTTTGTGCGGTTTTTGAGCTGTAGTTTGTGCTTTGTGGAAACCTGCTGACCCTACCTGTGAGCTTCACACACTCACACACCTTTAGACTAAATAATATTACATTTATTTATCTGTTCTATGTGTTTCCTCCTGAATCAGATGTTGTTGTGAGGAACGTTTCGATACTCGGAGCTGAGCGTTTGTCAGTGACGAGCTGCTCATTCATCATTTTAACGGTTTTTGTGTAACAGAGTTAATGACGTGTGTTTTCGGTTCTTCTTCTTTATCATCAGCGCGGCTCGTGTGGGAAATGAAGGAAATCAGCTGAGAAATAACACAGACGCATCACAAATTAAATTAAATAACTGACTTTAAATGATTTATTATCTTTATAACATTTTTTATTTATTTAAATTTATAATGTATCTAAAGACCAGCTGATCTTATAGGATTTCAAAGTTTGTAAAATTGCCTCATGATATATTTAAATATGTGATTAATGCATGTTGAGTGGAGCTTAAAGTTTAAAATAGAGAATGTTTACTACATGCTGTATTATACTGTAATAACCAGATAATAACCTGTTAATAACATGCTGTAATGTCAGAGAATAACTGAATGCGGCTAGAATCAGAATAAAGTTACTGCAGCTGTAGTGTGTATAATTCTTATACCAAATGAAATAAGTTTATTTAAAAAAAAAAAAACTTTGTCCATGTTGTTATTATAACTTTATTACACGGTTATTATTATGTTGTATATTAGTAGTTAGTTCACACAAATCTGCACAAATCTAATGTCACCTATATATTTATTTATTTATTGTCATAGTTATTGATGACCATCAGCCGCTGTGTAAGATCCTTAACCCAAAACAGCTTAGATTTGGGTTAATATCCATGTGTACTCTGATCTAGTAACGCATGCTTAGTGTAAAGCTTGAGCATTTGTTTTTGCTTTAAAACTGTAACAGCGAGACACGATGCGCCTGCTTTTACCTGACTAAGCAAAATAAAGTGAGGTTATGAGCAGGTGTGTATTACTGCAGCTCGTGGGGTGAGAAGGACAGGGAAGGGACACACACACACTGTAAGAGCGAAGAACACGACTTCATAACTCCCTCATTCCATCGGCTTAGAAACCAATTCCCTTCCTCCAATTCCCTTCCTCCAATTCCCTTCCTCCAATTCCCTTCACTGCAGCGATAATAAAGGAAGGCGGTGAATCCTCCCTGCTGGAAAAAACACCACCCGATTCACCATGGAGTTCGATTCGGTGTGTAATCGGGTCGGAGCACATTACCGAGCGTGGGACAGTGTGCTCTCGGCTCTGACACACGCAGCACACGCTTCACATACACTCCACAACGACAAGAAACAAGAAGGCTAGTTCAGTTTTATTTAAATAGTAATAATAAACTTAGATATCAGTAATAAAGCGCTCTTCATGCATGTGGCAAAGCTTAGTACCATCACAGAGAATCATGTGCTCATGGACCGTAAAGAGAG